>QLNU02015359.1:3589544-3602037 GCA_006491805.2 Dysdera silvatica | reverse complement strand
ATTTGCGTTCAAAAAAGCTGAAATTTTAACAATATTAAGAAATATACATATTCGTTCAAACATTTAGATTATATAAAAGTATTTGTAAAATCACATTTACGGTTGAACCCCGATTATCCGAAACTAAATGGGAGAACTCTATTTCGGTTAAACCGAATTTCGGATTATCCCGAATTTCAATTCCCGGTGTAAAGGTATAAGAAGGCAATATTTATCCAAAACACGCTATGATCATGATGTCACGAGTCACCCTTACGTACACTAGAAAAAACAAATATGAGCGAATTGGATTTTTTGGAAGCCTTCTTCATAAGTCTTAACTCTGCAAATATCGTTAATGACCACAAAACAACTCCGAGTTTCAGCCAGGCGTGGAAAAATTTTTTATCCTCCAAACACCTAATTTCTCTTAAACTTCTTCTACTTTCCTTTTGTCACCAACAGATGGAGCTAGTATCACCTAAATAGAATTATAAGCACGGCAACACTTCAGTTCCGATACGGCAACACTTCAGTTCTGATATGGCAACATTTCAGTGCTATTTAGTTTTGAATCACTCGAAGTCCTAACTAGGAATAGCCATCGCCCGTCCAAAATGTACGTCGATTAATGTGTTTAAAATTTTCTACTACGCCTAAAATGTTTTTCTTCTTGAATTCATTTAAATTCGTTTAAATATGAGCGTTTTTTCCAAAGACATTGAGCAAGCGTTTACTTTAAAAAATAATTTAAAACAAATAGGCAGCAGCCAATTCAGTGAACCCAGATTACGGTTAAATAAATTTCGGTTTAGCGGAGTTCTATAATGTCTACAACAATTTTCGTTTTGTGAAGCTAAATTATCAAAAGTGTTAGGCGACTATCTAAGCTTAATGAACAGTCCTATGTGACTGGACATTTCAATCGCCCTTAGTGTTTCCATTTTCCTTCCAATTTCCAATTTAGTAGCTATCTTTCTTTTCCAGCGCACGTCCACCCAATTCTTTCTGCTATTGTCGCAGGTGTTATTGTCCCTCAATGATGATATTGAGCCAAGCTTTTACCAAATACTAACGTAATTACGGTTGGTAGCCAGCCAATTCTGTATCGAAAATGAATACACCATTGCTTCTCCTAAACGTGTAATCCAATAAGAATTGTGTTTGGGGAATAGTCGCTCACTCTTAAAAGCCTATACTTTCTCCCAAATAACTCTATTATGGCTTTGGTCTCTGTTTCGTTCGGAGAAAATTAAATTTAAATTTTTTAAAACACGTGTAAACACTATTAACTTTAATTTCATTTTATCTTATTAGATATAAAAACACGTGATAAACTGAATCTGAAATTCAATCCATATGTATAAAAAGCTAACGTTTAGTTAAAATTTAACTAAACTCTTTATAATAACTATACTATGCACTACGGATGAGCTTCGATGGTCGATGTTTGACTTTCAATGTTTAATGTTTTCCTTTCGATGTTCCATGTTTTCCTTTCGATGTTCCATGTTTTCATTGTCGATCGATACAGCCAATAAGCTTGAGACCATCGACAGCGAGTGGTCGCTTGTTTGTGAAAGTTTGGTGTTTTTATTGCAATATCGGTTTCTTCTAATACTACAAGATACTTGTAACTTGATTTTGTGTTTTGATAATTTCGAAACTTAGTTTTAATGCTGCGTTTTATTTAATATGTGTTTCAGCCTTCAAGTATTGTTAATTTCCATTCATAATACCCAATACATGAATGGCACTGGGCAATACTAAATTTATTGACGTTTATATTTTAGTGATTTTTTTATTAACTTTATGTTGTTAATGTAGGATATAGCAACGGTTTTTCTGGATGGGCTCTAGTTTTTGAGATAAATGGATTTTTATGTTGAAAAACACGATTTTCTCTTCCATAATGTTATATCTGTGACAGTTTTCGCAATTTGTGATCAACTCCTGATAAACATTTTTGAAGATCAACACCATTAGTACAAGCATAACGAAAACCGGTTACGGATGTGTTGAAAAGTTTTAGGGAAGTTCTTATACACAACTGTGATGTTGCCATTCGGAGACTTGAGTGTGAAAAGATGTAACATTTTTCTTCTTCGTTATTCACTACCTGACTGCTCTGGTGTTTGATGTTTCATTCTGCGTTCAATTTCAACTATCTTCATCATACGTATTTGACTAACAGTGAATTTCAAAATGATCTGTTCATTTCTCACTGAATTACTAACGTAATCATTAATTCAATGTTAACTGCGCAAAACCATTTAAAGATATCTCTTGCGAGTAATATCATACATTCGTTGTAACTTTTCTTTTCAGATAAGTTGTTCTTCACGGAAGAGCTGTGTAAATAATCCTGATGCATTCTTCTACATTTGTTATGAATACGCTCAGCAAAAACAAATAAAGAACGTTACAAACTTCGTTACACAAGCACACTTCGCTTATTTTGGCATCAGCTTGGAGACCAAGATAAGTCTTGGGCTCTCCCCAAAAAATTTTTAAACGTGTGTAGAGTTCCTTCGACAATGGACAAATGAAGTTAGAAAAAGTTTAAACTTTGATATACCCATGGTGTGGAGAGAATGACAAAATCGCCACGATGATAGTTATTTTTGTATTGTGAATGTGAAAGGCTTCAATCGCTATAAAAAACGGACATGGATTTAGCTGGATTTGGAATCAGCAAGGTGGCCTGTGCCACACAGTGATGAGATTCCAATACTAGTGTTCTTAACATTGCCTGATCTTCCATACTCACATCCAAGAGAAATGCATGATTCCGATTGCAGAAAAAGCAGTAGCACTGTAGGTATATATGAAGGAAGCTTTGCGACCCCGCAACAATTCTCTCAAAATGAACTCCACAACCTCAACCTATCGAAACAAGGAGCTGAACTTTTAGCGTCCAGACTAAAGGAAAAAAAACTGTTTAAAACCAGGAACCAGAACAACAATTTACAGGACAAGAGATGAGGAACTTCTTCCATTCTGTTAGGGTGAACATTGAAAATCCCCTTTTTAAAATAACTAATTAAATCTAAACACCCAGGAGCAGATAAATAGATAATTAAATAAAAAATACATACACTCTCTCTCTCTCTCTCTCTCTCACTATGTATAAATATATGCTTAGATGTTGTTAAGTGTTTTTGTTTTTTCGATATTCTGCCGCCTGTTATTTAATTTTTTCAGATGGAGTTGTACCTCCAATTATTTGTACACTGCGTCTATAACACTATGCCACATTAATTAACGTTCAAGAGGAGACACCTCCATTCAAGAGGAGACACGTTCGTCCAAAGAAACCGTCATCATGGGCATAATAGGAAGTAAACAAGTTTCCTGGGCCATCCATTCATCCAGACAAAATCAAATTCTTTGTAACTTCTTTTCAAGAACTTTAAATTTAGTTGTTTTTTATGTGACAAACGAAAAGACTTGTTAAAAATGCCTGTTGAATTAACAAAGGTGTAAAATTTAAATTAATTTGATTTTTACTAGTAAAAAACACTCTTAAAAAAATTCTGAATATAAATAAGGCACTTATAATTAAATTCCTTTTCTTTTTAAAAGTAGGACCCCTTAACATACAAATCCACCTTTTTGTTTTTTTCCTACCTATCATATTTAATTTTTTAAACCCATTTTTAACTTGCAAACAAAATAATTTTGGCCAATCAGTGTACCTAAAAACTGCTATTTCGCTCCCTACAATATGGCTAATATCCATCAGCAACCGAAACCTATAAAAACTTAAGTTCAGACGAAATCCCTGGTCGAAAGGAAGTAAATGAGTCATCACAGCAATAAATAGCCAACTCGTTGCACGTGCATAAATAGGTCACGCATGGGGGCTGTGCGTCCAGTTCCAGACCACCACAATTGGCCAACAATTGCAATTTAGGCAGGCGAAATTGCCGTCTAATACGTTAACAAAAGCCAAATTAAAAGTTGGCAATATATTGGCGAGAATAAGGATTTTAGCAGTCCTTACACAAAAAAAAAAAAAAAAAGTCTTCAAGATGGCGCTTATTTAAAAACGCTTACAAGTCTCGCTCGAGAGAGAGAGAGAGAGAAATTTCCGAAAAATAAACATGTAATTCAGACCAGGGGACCCCAACCTACTCCAAACATGGGCCATTAAGGGTGTAACATGTAAGTTAAAGTTATCTTTCTTTCTCTTCTATTAATCGATAAATTGTAAGTGCCTCCTCCTTCATTAAACTTATAATAAAATGTGCAAATTTTTCCTGGTGGTTTATATACCCCAGCACAATTCTCATAAAAAAAATGAGTAACTAAAAGATAAGTGAAAAATTGATAGTATGTAGAATGGTTAATAGCTCCAAATGCTTATATAAATGGCACTGTTATATTCTAAAGGAATTAGAAAATATATTATCGTGTTTATAATATAAAATAAAAGGCAGTAATTATTGAATAATTGTTTCATGTCTGTTTTAAAGAACCTGGTGTTTTTTTATTTTGTTTATGTTTAACACACAACGCGTTTAGAAAAATAACCCTAGTTATCCACTTAATTTTTACGGTCTTGCATTTGAAATTTTAGGTAAAAGTCAACCAATGTTTACTAACCACTATCAACGGCCAATTTACAAATTTATTCTGGATAAACAAATTTAATATTTAATGTTATGGAAATTGTGTTTTAATGTTCTCAAATAGTAAAAATTAAATCAATAAGTAAACTAACTAAAAATTTAACCAAACTAATTATAAAATACCTATAATAAATCATTTTAATCATAAATGATGTTTCTGAATAAATAATATAACAATATAAATAATTTTAAATAAACTAAATAAATATATACTAAAGTAAAATATACATTCAAAAACCCCCATAACAATTCTTTAGCCAAGATGAGGAACTTGTTTATTGTTACAATATCTCTGGACTCGTTACCCACACGGAATTGTCACAATGTAAGGCAGAGGATTAGCGGCTTTTTACAGATAGTTCCACCAGAAGCTTAAAATGTGTTTTATTGCACAATGGTAACCGCTGCACATCATTACCCATTGCTCATTCAACAAAACTTAAAGAAGAATACGGTAATATTAAAACGGTATTGGACAAGATCTCTTATGACGACCACCAATGGCTTATTTTCATTGATTTAAAATTGGTTAATTATTTACTTGGACAGCAAGGTGGCTACACAAAGTTCCCATGCTTTATCTGCTTATGGGACAGCAGAGCAAAACAAAAACATTGGGAAAAAGTAACACAGCCTTTAAAGGAAAGTATGACTGTAGGTAAAGAAAATATCGTTAAAATAATAATACTGATGGACGTCCATTATTATGGACGAAAATATCGTTACGTCCAAACATAAGTATGGAAAAACTAAAAGTAAGAATTTTTGATGGTCCCCAAATACGCAAAGTTATCAAGGATTCAAGCTTCAAAAAATGCATGAATGATGTTGAAGCGTCTGCCTGGAGTAGTTTTGTTTCTGTTATTAAATATTTTTGGGCAAATATAAAGACGAGAATCATGAAGAATTAGTAAAAAATATGCTTATCAGTTTTAAAACTTTGGGTACAAACATGAGCATAAAAGTACACTATCTTCATAATCATTTAGATAAATTTCCGGACAATCTTGGTGATTTCAGTGAGGAACAAGGATAAAAGTTCCATCAAGGGAGCAAAGTAATGGAAGAAAGGTATCAAAGCAGATGGGATAGACACATCATGTCAGATTACTGCTGGAGCCTCCAACTTGATTGTCCAAATTATTCACATAAACGAAAATCATACAAACATTGTTTTTCTGCAGAAGAATTTCAACAATCCATATTAATTTTTTTTTATTGTCATAAAATTTTATTTTGTATTTACTTTTGCATGTTTTGAGGAAATTCCAATGTGCTTTTGAGAAATATATGCATAGCCTATAGTTTTTTGTATGTTTCATTTTTTCAACAGAAAAATCCATTTATCTCAACAACTAGATCCAATTTAGCAAATCCGATGCCATATTCGTTATCAACGACACACAGTTATTATAAGACTGTTAAAATGTAAACGGCAATAAATTTCGTGTTACCCAGTATTATGTGTACACCATAGACATGTGGGGTAAAATCATAATTTGAGGGCTATTTATTATCTCCAAAACTAGAGCAAATTTGGCAAAACTGAGGTTATTTTTGAATTCAGCACAATTGATATACCCTAAAATCGTTTAAACAGCTTTGGCAATTTGACTTTTTTTTGTAGGCTTGTGTTATCTTCAAATACAATGTTTTTTACGTTTTAGGTTTTACACACTATGTTTTTAAACCGTAAAAGATCTTGAATTGATTGACTTAAAGCAGTAGCTGATGCTTCAAGTTTTGGGGAATGAAGCTCAATACACGCACTAACATCGAAACCAATGTAGCTTCCTTCTTCTAAAGTCTTCGTGTCTTCCAAAGTCTCAAAAAACTCCTCTTCCAAAGTCTCTCCGTCTCAATTTACAGATCCATGTACTTTGCACTTTATTTGGTGGCTTTAAGACAATGGAACCTAATACAAAGACGAACGGTTCTTCACTGATTTTATTTGAAAATTTGACAAAAATTGCATATGCTAATATTATGAAGAATTATGAAAATAAAATAATGAGTAAATTTTACTATTTCATCTATTTTAATTGCAACCAATCACTGCATTTTTTGCCATTAATTCAATTGATAAAATTGTTTGTGAGCCAATTTTTTTAATTACATTTCATTATCGAAATAATATATAAAAACACGTAATAACCATGACTATGAGAAAACACAAAAATTACTCATTAAAGCTTTTAATAAATCAAATTAACATCGATAATTCATCACATCAAGCCTCCCAATAACAGCTGTTTTAAGATCAATAAGCCCTATTTTTATATACATTTAAGAGTTTTTTTTATTTCATAACGATCTACAACATTTCAATGTCTGATTTCCCATATATTATCTAAAAATCCCACCTTTGATGCAAGATCGATTATCTCAAGTGCAAGCAATTCAATGTCTGACAGTCATTGAAGTTTCATTCAGTAATACAGGGTGGAGCCAAATAAAATGGGCCCTTGGGAAGTTGGCGTCCATCAAAATTGGTCCATTTTTACCAACGTCACCCACATTAATGCTAACCTCCTATTAATTTTCGTAATAGATATTATGCCATAATGAATTTTCTAAACCATTAAGGACCAAACAAAAACTTTATGTCGAGGATTCTGCGGCTTAGAAAGTAAAGAAAACGAAAAACGCATGAAACTAACCCTTACCGTATAAATAAAACTATTATTTTCCCGTATTTGAACTCCACCTTTGGCCGATTTCCCTGTCTTGAGTTTTATATCTTTTTCTTCTTACATTTTCGTATAAAAAATACATTTTTATATGACTTTATATATTATTATTATTCGAATTCTAGTTCTATTGTTTTCGTCTTTAGTCGGTTTTACTTAGTAATGCGCGATTGCGAGGTATTTTAATCGATTGTCTCGATTAGTTAAACATCTCGATACCTCTCGACGGTTTTAAATCTGGCTCGATGTATCACGTCGCCATACGTGGTCGAAGCAGTTCTTGGTTCATTGCTATGTTATTGTAAGCTCAATTAAAAAAATCCAAACAATAGACATTCTAAATGGGGATCGCAGCAGTTTAATGAAAACACAATGGCAATTAATTATGCAAACAACGTTTCTTATATAAACGCAAATGCACAGATTCGAATAGATTTGAAGCAGCCGAGTTTTCTATGTTCGTTGACGTCAGTGTTCCTTTCGGTCGAGACTATTCTAGAAATATTTCGCTTCCCTAGTATGCAACTACCTCATAAAATTAACCTGTTAACTGGATATGACGACATTTTTCGTCATGCCCGGAAGACTACCAAAATGTCTCCCAAAAAAAGTCCCCAGTGTGAAACGAGTTTCACAAAATTTTATTCCCCGGTTAACAGGTTAATAGTTAATCTGTCTTGTTATATACATATCTCCATATTCAACAAGATTGGATTATATATGCATAAAAAGCTTTTTTAGCTCAAACTAGAGCTTTTTCTTGTAAGAGAAAAAGAGTCATAATCCTCGACCTAGAATTGAACTAGGGTCGCTCCGTTGAGCCCGATTGCCTTAACCAGTAGGCCATCGAGGGCAGGAAAGGAGCTCCCTTTCTCAGTATATAAGGTTGTAAGATATTATTACCCTTCTCAGGGCTGTGTATTGATCATTATTTGGCAATGGTATTAGCCCGGAGAAGGGTAATAATATCTTACATCCTTATATATAGAAATCAAAGAATATTCGTTCCTGGCCTCGATGGTCTATCCCCTGAAACACTCCGTTCTCAATAGAGAGAGAATAGAGTCTAGTTCGAATCTAGGTCGGGGACGATGCCTCTTTTCCTTCTAGAACAAAAAGGCTCTAGTTTGAGCCAAAAATGTAGGTCTCGAAATTATTACATATAATAAATTACCCACGGAAAATCACAAAAAACTCCCGCCTATGGTTTTGCGTGTTGACAATTATTTGGCAATTGTGTTATCCCTGAGAAGGGTAATAATATTTTACAATAAAAAAATTCTATGAAATTCTATATTAAAGATATACGATCGATTTTATGCAATGAAACCGTTAAAAAATCGACATCGACGGCCATGTTATGGTGATATGGTAACATGTCCACCTAGTGCGCCACAACTCCAAGGTTGACCCCTAACCGTGTCAAAATAAAAAACAACGCTTATTGGCTAACTGTTCACTGTAGTCCAATGATTAGTTCCCTAGACTTTAAGAGGTTCGGATTCATCTGATTAATCTGCCTAATTATCCTTATTAATCTGCCTGATCCATTGCCTTGCGGTAGCGAAGTGGTAACACATTTTTTTATTGTGCCATTATCCCGGTTCAGAACCCAATGGTGCCATTGAATGTGTGCCACTCCCTCCAATCGTGGTCCGCGTTTTGACTCCTTTTATAGCAGAAGTTCAGGTTCCCCCAAAGGTTCTACGTCACGACACAGCATGACCTTTGCTATTCCTGCGTCGTATAAACATAACAAACAAACAAAAATCCAACAGATTGCAAATGTTCATCGCATATTCGTCATTTAATAAAATTGTTCTTCTATAGGATCCAATGATAAATTGAAGGTTTCTTCTTCTTATTATTATTTCCTTTGGAATATTTTAATTTCATGACAATTTCTTTACAAGTTAAGAAAGATATTGTGAAAAATATATATATTCCAAATACACACTTTTAAAACTTTTTTTAATATTTTTATAATGAATACTTTAACACAGGTCCAAACACATATGGTTTTGTCAACCGTAGTAGATTGAGCAAAGGGGGATTGGGAAGGGTGGCCGCCAGAAGTAGCACTGTAATCCCAAGCTTTGTCAACAGCCTGCCGCCCATTGTGATACACTGTCCAATAAGAACCATTGACGAAAAGTGACATAACTGCATGAAGATACAATTTGGGAAGACGTAAGTTAGGTAATCATAGGTATTAAATTCTTATTAATGACTTTTCTGTTGGTGATACTTCTCTGCCATCCTTTATTTCCAATCTCCATTTCCCTTCTCATGTTATCATTTCTAAGGTTTAGGGTAGTGATGCCATGCCCTGCAGTTGAGGATTATCCCCCACTTTCCCCCTACATCTCCAATTCCTGTGGAAAATTCCGGCTACCTCGTACCTTCTTTTCATTTCAAGGTAAAAAAAACATCGTTAAGCCTATTCTGTCATATTTGAATAGTCACTCTTTTAAAAACGCAGCACCTTTGGGGATTTTCTGTAAAAAGGATTTCCGTCAAAACTTTTTTTTACAAGTGAGCTTAATTTTTAATTTACCTGTTCTTTAAAATTTACTAAAAACTTTTTCAATCTAGATGTTATATTTCTACAAAAAAGGAAGTAGATGAAGCTTCAAACAATTTCGATAATTACCGTAAGTCTTTAGTGATACATCTTAATTAAAAAGGGGAAAATCCTATCGATTTTATCTGTAGGGACGTATCTTTTTAAAGAAGATCTGAAATTTGACATTGATTTGACGTTGTTTCCTGAATTTTTCCCTTGCATGAAAGCTGGAAATCCTACTATTATTTCGCTAGAAAATAAATTAGTTTTTGATGATGTCGTGTATTCTGCTTAAGATGTGATTATTCCTGAGACAAGTCCGGTGAAAAAGTCGATGAGGTTTTTTCCCTTTACGTCTTTACTCTCGCTATTAAAATTTAAATCTCTAACCCTCTTTATCACAAATTGTGGAACATCACATGCATAAAATGAGTAAAATTCCCTTTCGTAAAATAATTAAATATATTTATAAATTTTTACTCGAATAACTAGCTGATTTTACAAAATTAAATACCCATTTCCATGAAAGCTATCTTAAGTACTTCCTTTAAACTTCATTTGAAAAACACACATAATACTTTTCTTTATAAAAAAAGACTATGTTGTTATAATAAGTTTTATATAACGCTAGTTTGGGCAAAAATTGATGTAGGATTTCTACCATAGATGGCGCTTTTGTGCTTTTCAATGTAAAAGCATTGTTCTTAATCTATAGAATATTTCCATATTCTGGCTACATAATAATTCAGGCATAGGTTATCAAAATATTATTTCACGTTCAATTTAATTTTCTTGATTTGATTTGTTTGAAAATGGATGACTAGAATTCACCTTTTGAGCAATGATGCTTTTAATACCGTAAAGGGAAAAAACGTAATATAAACAAAAGAAAAAACACTTTCTTATTTTTCATAGTAATGGTTTACCTAGTGAATAAAGTGCTTCAAGGTGGTTTAAAACGATAAATGATGGAAACTTTTTGAGTCTAGCAGCTGACATACGCGCTGATAGAAGTCTACCGAGATTATAACAACTAACTATCCCACTTCAGTGTAAAATGATGCATGTTGTACAACAAGAAAGATTGCTGAGATATTAAATGTGCCAAAATCCAAAGTCAAAAGGATATTCACACCAACTTAGAATAGTTTTCTAAGACGGTGTTTTAGTTCTGCATAACTTGAGAGAAACAAAATTAATCAATCGAATATCGATTTATGCTATTTTTCTATTTAAACGCGATACTCGTATTAACAAAACATTTTTAAAAGGTTTTGACCAACAGCGGAAAACAATAATTATTTATTATACTGGGCAACACAAACGGCAGTGGAATAAGATAGCATCCACTTCATAAACCACTTCTAAATCTGGTTTACATCCCAAGAAGATTACGTTATTGTGTATGGAGAAAATGGAGAGAACACTTCATTATGGAATTGTGCCATCTACTCGAAACATTAATTTTGAGAAGTAGTGTTCCCAGTTAAACAGACTGAAAGCAATTACTCAATAATAATTACCTGAACTGTCCAACAGAAAAGGAACAATTTCCCTCCAAGGAAACGAAAAATCACAAATTTCTTTGCAGGCTAAAATTGGTGAAGCAGAATTGGAATATTTTTATGCATCCACCATATTCATTGGATCATACATCCTTTGATTGCCATTAATTTCAATCTTTGTAAAACTCGCTGACTGATGAGGATTTTGATTCTTAGGATGTCTACGAAATGCACCTGTCAAGATTCTTTTCCAAAGAAAAGTGAAAAATTCTAAAAAGTTGAAAATTTGAAGTTTTCCATTAAATATCAAACAAGTTTTAATTAAAATGGCCCATAGGTAGTTAAATAAAGTAGTTTATATTTTAGGAAAACGACTACTAATTTCCATGGAAAATTGCAACGTTACTTTCTGGCCAACCGAATATTACATATTAGACATACGGTGAAACCTGGTAAAATAACTACTTTGGTAAATTGTCTGCCTGAATGATGTGCCCACGTTTTATAACAGAGAACTAGTAGGAACTTAGTATGTCATGTATAGTGGCCACCTGTCCATGGTGGCCATTGCAGTTCATTCCCAAAGATGGTCACTTTATCAAGGTTCTTCTACATTATTTATTATGTAAACGAAAGTACTCAGACACTTAGTTCGAAAAATACAATAGCATTTATTAAGCTAAACCAGTACATCATCTGCCCCCCCCTCTCACTTTCGACCATAGTAAGTCTGGCCGCAAACATATATGATCGTTGCCACACAGAACATATGGGCATACCTGCACAAGAATACTTCTCCATTGCTCTCGCAGTACAAATTGGAGTTTTGCAAGAAGAACGGAGGAATGCTGCTCCATCCTTCTTTCTATCCTTCAGATAGTACTTCTATAAAGGAAAGATCTTACAAGCTGAGATTATCTAAGTCATGAGTGTCCAACACATATTTTCTATATCATCTATATCCATTTTAGTCAGTAGAATGTTTTCAAATTCATGTCTAATCGCTTGACTACACGTATACGAACATAAAATACTGTATATACATGTGTACCATACAATCCTGTATGTATACGAACATACAATACTGTATGTACATATGTACCATACAATCCTGTATGT
>QLNU02015359.1:3576436-3589444 GCA_006491805.2 Dysdera silvatica | reverse complement strand
AAACTCAACGTTGTTATTTTTTACATTTTTCTCAATAGTTGAACGCGTAGCTTATTTTCGAGTTTTTGCTCATTTTTTTTCTCAATTTGAGGATATTTTCTAAATAAACGAAAAAATTTCGACTGTTCTCGCGACTGTCGTTGAGTACTAAATACCTTCGTATTTGTTATCCTTACAACTCGTATACCAATTATATTAATGACAAATATTTGATGAAAACATTTCTTTTATTAAATTACTATAGTAATTCTCCAGTGAATTGAAAAATGGCTGCTCTAGCTTGATTCTAACCATTATCTTCAACTTGTAAACTATAATTGTAAACAAATACTTATGTTTACAAAAGCATAGTGTTTTAAATTTTTCGTCGATTGTTTATCCACAACTGGCAACACGAAATAACATCTTGAATGTTTAAACCAAGTCTTCATTATTCAAATACCTGTTAGGACGAAATTTGAAAAATTTCTTTTTAAAACAAATATGTTAACACCCAGGAGAATATAGATACAAAAAAGGACTCTCTCACTCTGTATGTTTGCATTCTGTAAAATTATATTTTGCTTTTCGTACTTCTGCCGTGTTTCTTCAATATTTAATATTAACTCGTCGACAATAAAATTATGTACCACTTGACCATGAAGATGAAAAACCATACATGGTAATCAGAATTCAATTTCTTCGAAGATGGAGAAACCTTTCGCTACAGCCGCCAACATTCCAACTGATATTTGGCCCTGCGGTGGCGCAGTGTGGTAACGCGTTCTCCTAGTGCGCCGCTAATCCGGGTTCGACTCCCAGCAGTGCAAAGAACGCTTACTCAGAGATCTCATAAAGATCGCACTGCTCACTGTAGTCCGGGGTTTGGTTCCCTAGGCCTTAAGAGGTTCGGATTCCTCGGAAAACAGTAGGTCCCGGCGCAGCATGACCACTGTAGTCTTTGAGCCGTAAAACCAAAAAGAAAGAAATGAAATCCAACTGGTTTCCATTCAAAAATAATTCCATTCAAACAGGTTACCATCCAAAGATGATCCACTGTGACGCACTTCAAAAAAGGGAACTTTGAACTTTTTTTCAAGAATGCCACTTTTAGTTTATTATGTAATTCATGAATGAACTTGTTTCGTAAAAACTTATTCAATTACCAAATGTTCTGATTTTCAAAACGAAATTGAAATTATCAAGAAAATTATTGATTCTTAAAAATTCTATCTATATATATATATATATATATATATATAATTAATAATATAATATATCTATAATTAAATTACTTTTTAAAACGCATGACCTAATAACATGTAATCCCATCTTTTCGTTTATCTGGCTATTATACTTAAACTTTGAAGCTCCCCTTTGAACGCAAAAATAAAACTCCTTTGCCCTATCATAGTATTTAAAAGCTAATTTTTTTCTCTGCTTAATGTGCGTATAGTGAATAACGCTGGCGCCATTTTTTGGTGGTGCCACCAAACGGCATATTTTAAACACAATGTTCGGGTAAGTCCAACGTTTCAGCAATTATTTCATCCCAAGATATACCCACGGACCACCTGTCACTGATTCAGCAGGACTGCGTCCTGGTTGCCAGAATGGGTGATTTATTGAAAAGGTGGAGAGAATTATGTCTATATCGAGAATCATGGGACTCAATGGGGAAATGGCTCCTTTTTCTCCTTTTCATCTAACCATTGGCGACCTATGAGATTTTGGCAGTCCTTTGACCTTCCACTTTTCCTTAGAAATTTGAAAATGTTCGACAAAAAATCTGCTGCCTTTATTTTAAATTATCTAGAATTTTAATTATTGGCTAAATTTCTATATAAGAGTAATTTTTATTAGCTTCTATTTATCTTTTGTTATATAGATCTATCCAGGGCTGTCCTGAAGAAACTTATCAAGAGTATGCGGTGCTGTCTTAAAGAGTATTGTAATTGCGGAGTTACTGGATTTGGTGACGTCACCGAGCCGCGCTGACTGACATTTGACTGGTCGTCTATCGTCTATCCAAGCCCAAGGTGTCACTTGCCACTTTCATCAGTTTTTCATTCCTCTTCTGGTCATACGCAGGATATTATTTTGAGACCTGGGGGATTCACAGGAGTTTTCCTCATTTGTTTCCATTCAAGTTTGTAAATGACTAGGGGAAAAAAAAAAAGACTGAAGTTCGTTGAAAGTTGTCCAAAAACCAGCAAATACAAAAATTTCCGTGAGACCTTGAGAGTATGCGGTGCGTACCCTGTATTTTTCAAAATTTCTTGAGAGAATGCGGAGCATGCGGAGCATGCAGCACGTGCCCTTTGGAAACAGCCCTGAATCTGTTTAACAATTACGCGGATTGGCACCCTAGCTCTCATTTCATAATCAACTTTGCATCAAAATGTCCTCAAGAATTCGAAGCCAAAATTTATGCGTGTGTATGTGTTTCTTTATAAAAGTTTCATATTTAATTGCTTATTAATAATGTGTCTAATGGAACAAAGTGAATTAATTTAAGTTTCTTTTAAGCAAAAGTTAATAGGTCAAAGTTATCAGGTGGGTATAAGGACGAGGTGACGTCTTATAAGTAGTCAAAAACAAAGGATATGTAAGAACAGTCTATTAATTATATTTGGAAATTAATTAGTTGTCATCCACTCCCAGATAATGAATTTAAATTTTTAGTCACAATGACAGGCGATATTCTTTTTTTAGCAAAAAAAAGCGAATTTTCAAAGTGGTATAATGTTAAAAAAATTGCGTGGACTCGGTAATTATTTCCCCTAAAGTTGAAACAAATTTTTGGGGTATATCTTTTCCCAGAGTTTTAATTTAACGATATTTCTAATTAATCTCTCGCATATTCCATTCGCAAAAATCCATCTCTCTCCAATAACGGAAGAAAAAGCTCTCAGTAAAAAATTAATTAGAAAATTAGATGCAATTTTTCGCATTGCAATTAAATCAACTGTTGATCTTTGAATAGATATCAAAAGATCAATGAGATGACTGTTAAAAGAGTGCGGAATTATTAACTATTGATCTTTAGATACTTCTTGCAATTTCCTTTGTTTCATCTTAAAATAATATCACCTAATTAAAAAAGCGAAAACGTATTCTTTTCTAAGAATATCATCAGCAATTCAACAGTCACCAGTGAAAATTATAAAGTGGACATTAAAAGATAAATTAATTGAATATTAATTAAAATACAATGTAATATTTATACTGGAACTGTTTCACTCACATCAACTGTGTACCTTTATGTTTTCTTAAAATTTCATTAAATCGGTGAACGTTTCCACAGTTGAATAAAATCAATGATTGCCATCGCAACGTTGTTTTGGAGCGCCACATGTCTTATGATTCGTATATGCCTGTGTCGAGAAATCCTTTGACGTTAGGTGATACGTATTCTTCTTCTTCTTCTTTTTGCAAGGGTTTCATTGGGAAGGGTGGCCGCCGGAGGCGGCGCTGTAATCCCAGACAGGAGGTGATACGTATTCAGCAACTACCAAAACTAGGGCTTGACCAATCTTGTCGCCATTGGTCACCAAATTTTTGCAGTTGACGAGTAGCCAATCATCTTTTACTATCAGGTGCCTGGGTTTTCTTATTGAAGAAGCTGAGTGTCGTTCTTGTCTTGCCACTAGGTTTGCCGCGATATGTAGTGCCCCGCTACTAGCCACAAGCAAACTTTTGCCGTCTTCAAGACTACAGCATGGTGTTAAGGCTAGACCTAATAGTAGAATAATTACGAACTCACTATTAAATATAATATTATCGACGCTTTTACAACTCATCTTAACTTTGAGCAGTATCGTAAAAGCCTTTAAGAATATTTTTTTAGAATTATCCACAAAAAATAAAATAAACCCACAACATTTACATTGGAACGGTTGATCGCACAATGTCATTCAGATAAAAAAAAAAGCCACATAACAACTTTCTGTTTCTATATGCAATTAAGATTACAAATTGTATTGTAAACGGACAATTTCATTATATATTAAGTATTATATATTTATATGCGTATTATATATTTAATGCCTGTTTACAACTGGTGTTGTAAACAGGCATTATAATGAAAAATTTATAAACTGCGTTTTCAGTAAGTCTTGCTTCAGCAGAACGTAGTTTTTTATCCTCGAAGCGCCGTCAAACTTGGCTTCGAACGCGGATGACAGAAGAGACTTTTAATACACACTCACAGAGACCTTCATATTGATGTAAATAAAGTGATTGACAAATTTTCAAAGAAACCAAGATGGCTCGACTTTGCACTATAAACTTCAAGTTTTTTAAAAAGTCGCTTATTATAAAAAAAGTAAAATAATTACGATGTTTTTGTAGTTTAAATTTTAACTTGTTCTATTAATTACATTGTAAATTATCGTTTTGGTTATTGTATATGTCTCCTTTACTAGGTTATCCTTCTGTCATACTTGACTATAATCTACCCTAAACCATATAGTTTAATTAAAGAAAAGCCCAACTTTAATTCATTGTCATAAATTAAATATTTTGGTGAGTATGAAGATTATCTATAATTAAATTACGTTTTTTAAAACGTATGACCTATTAACATCCAGCCCCATCTTTTTGTTTATCTGGCTATTATACTTTGAAGCTCCCCTTTAAACACAAAAAGAAAACTCTTTAAAAGCTAATTTTAGGCTAGTAATATAACAACATTTACCTAAACTATTTAATAGTCCAAAATAAAAATTTTAGTGAGTGTTCGATGAATGGCCCCCGAAACTGCCCCCCCCCCCACACGTAATATCGTCCTGGATTCACCCTTGTGAAAAATAGCCCTTCTTGAAACTTCTTCGTTTGGAAAACAGCGGGAGTTTTCAAACCGATTATGCTAATATCAGTCCATTTTGGAAAATAAAAGTGAGAACAGGAAAACATCAAAACAATATGTTCCTGAAGTAAAATGGGAATGATAAACGTTTCTCTGAAAAGAACGAGTATCCTTGATGTAAATTCTATTCTCATTTCGTAAATGAGCGTATGATCCAAATTGACCAACTCCTGCTCAAATAAAGACCGATTTTCACTTAAAAGATTAGAATGGTTCTAAAGAATACATTCACTTTAAAGAATGGGATTTAGTCCAATGAATGTTTTCCTTTCGAAATATGGGAAGGAATGAGACAATGAATTTACAGAGAAGAATGGTTCCTTCCTTAGTTCTAATCTATTCATTAAAGAAGAGACCATCCCAATACGAAACGATCCTCAGTGTAACATTAATCTTGATACGAGCTATACTTGGTGCAAATTCGAATCATACTTCCAAACGCATCTTTAAATAATTCTAGAGCAAATAAAGACGCAGTCATGATTCCCCAAGTTAATATTTCACTCATAAATCTTAGCCTTACTGCTAAATCACCAAGTACATAGGTAGTATCGTCTTCAAAATTTATAATGTTTGGGAATTCAATTGACGCAGTCAGCTGAGTTGCTTTACCAGTTAAGTGTTCTTGGCATTCTGTCCATCTTGACTCACAATTACTACCTCCAGAGACCTTATAATGAAGAGATATCGGGCCAGCATTAATCCAATTCCAAGTTTTCTCCAACAATTTATCCACTGCTTACGTTCTAAGCTCATTCATGAATCCATGCTAATCAACGATGATTTATTGTACTTTATAAGCATTAATCTTAGGTCAAAGCTTAAACAGGTCATCGCGTTATTGAATAATTTATCTATATATATATGATGGAAAATTTACTCTTAAATATGTGTTCCAAGGTCGCGTTTTGGAATGACGTAGAGTATGAAAAGATAATAATAACAAATTGGATGAATAAGCGTTTATAATAGAAAAACAATCTATTTAAATTTACTAAAACTTCATTTGACATTTAATTATTAATATATCTGTGGAAATACAACATTCTAGTGTGGAGAAAAGTTGGACTAAAAAGATGGACGGCTGATCGACAAGTGGTCAACAAAACTAGAACTAATTAAATTCCGCGGATATACGAGAGAATACATTGAAGTCCACATGAACGCCCCCTATGAAATTGCACTGCCACTATCGGCCTATTACGCTCAAAACTTGGCTATAATTTCATGTATTCTACGTCTTACGCGTAGTATTTTCTACTACGTTAAACTTATAACTTTCATTTACAAATTCAAACGACTTGTATGCAATACCCACTGGCATAAGCCGGGAGGGGGGGGGGTGATAGGAATTGTAACCCCCCATTGCGATGAAATTTTATTCATATATATGTGAATATATGAAGCCGTAGCCCTATAATCTCCTATTGTAAGCCTGTAACACTCCCTCCCCATTTGAGCTTTCTGCGTAAATCTATGGCAATATCCCATGCCCCTTTTGTCCTCACCCATTTTATTCATGTCTTCTAATATCTTTCATTCAGAGGTACCTAATGTAGGCGTATTGGCGTACGCAGATATTTCATATGGAGGTTATAGGCTTATAAGTGGAGGTTGCAGAGCTCCAACTCCACAAATGCATATGCTTATGTACAAAATTTCATCATAGATTCTGACTCTCATCAATGCTTCCCCACTGCGTACGCCAATGTGTGAGCATTCATTATCATACCCTGTAATAATACCTTAACACCTTTACATACGGAGAAAGAGAGCGTTGTTTCCTGTCCTCATTCGTCTAGCGGTCCAAGACACTCCGGGCTAAACGGAGGGACCCTGGTTCGAATCCAGGATGGGGAAAGCGTCTCTTTTTCTCCAAAACGAATAAAGCTCTAGTTTGAGCTATAATTAATACGTGGGTGGCAGAAATTATTGTATAATATCATATCCTCTTCCACGACGTTATAAGCGATGTTGTCACCGACAACAGATTATACTGGTAAACAAGTTTTAGATATCTTACATGACGTACAATTTTTCTAGAACAGTTTTTGATGCTCATTTCGAAACCCCAAACTGTTTTGCTCTATCACGTCAAGGTTTGAAGATACAGTAAAATATAGACTTTTTAAACGTAATATCTATTTTTTGTGCCCGGATATATTCGCCTTCTCTGACAAAAGTTCACAATGTACGAAGTAGACGGCACAGCTTGCCCATCCATATACTGACGTAGCCTGACCTCGATCACGTGATATAAAGTGATGTTAGAAGATTTATTATCGGTTTTATGTTATCTAAAACAAAAATCTAAATCCGGTAATAATGTTATGGTTAAAATAATATTACAAACGGATTTTATTTCGCCATCGCATTACCCAAAGTTTGCATTCTGCTTTTTATTTTCGTATCATATTACTTTATTCCAACTTGTTTTATTTTGTGTTTTCAGTGACTGTTTATATTATGGCGTCCAGAGGTTGCATGAATTTACCGAATTTGTTTTGTTACATGTGCGGCTTTGTAGCAGACAAATCCCATTAGAAAACTTTTACATCGTTTCCAAAGAATGAAAGGCCTGTCCCAAAATGATAGAGCCAGAGTGAAAGTGGTCTAAAAAATAAAAACATGTTCACTTACCAGTTAGATATTTTATAATATGTTTAAAAAATAGAACATACAAAACTTGTAGAATGGGTAACGTTTACGGAATACGGAGAACACCGATATCTGCATATCACTGCATATCTGAACAATATGTGTACGGGCAAAATATTCTTTCACCACTCATAATGTGAAAAAAAAAGAAAACAAAGAAAATAGAACGAAAAATATTTTTTCTTTATTTACCTTTATTTCCTTAATTTTCCTAATTTCTTTTCCTCCTTTCGTTACTTTTATTATTCTTATTTCCAATTTACATTCTACTTTATTTATATTTTTGTTTCCATTTTCTTTTCCTTCTCTTTCGCATTCCAATCAGTGACAAAAATTTTATTTGTTTTAGTAAATTCTCGTCAGTCGTTGTATTGCACACGTGTGCGATGCAAAAATTGTACTAAAATATTGAAATGACATACATAATGCCAAAAATTTTTCTCACGTATAAAAATCCTAGAACAAATTATAGCAATAACAATAATTTTAATCAGAACTATATTCTTTCAAATTTCATTCCATTTACTTTATTGGAAAAATGCAAAAGTAATTCCGTCTTTAATTATGGATGCAGTTTAGTGCCGCAAAACCCAAGTCCAGAAGGATTGACATTATTGTTTTAGTTGATACTGACACTGTCGCTGTGAAAAAAATAGTGAGTGATGAAGGCTGTTTTTAACCAAAAGTAAACTTTTTTGAAATATATCTAAGGTAATATTTTATAATACTGTTTATTAGCGGGTTTCAATAGATATGGAACCTGCTATTGCTTTTGGTTTTTCTTTGTCTGCACGCAATAAAAAGGGTAAGGTAAAGGTCTTCCGTAAGTACAATAATGATAGCTGTTGTTAACGTTGAAAACCTACCGAGTTAATTGAGAAACAGAGAGTTGCGGATTAGAGACGGCTGGATTAGAGAGTTGCGAATTAATGTTAATTGAAACCCGCTAAATTTAAATATCGACCTTTGACGATTTTCTTTCACTTGCTTGTTTTTATCAACCATGTATGGGCATATGAAAATACGTCAAGGAAGAAAAAACATACATATTGCTGAAGTGTTTTGACAAAATGTAAATTATCGATCTCTTATTTCAACTTGAAAATTTGTACGTTTACAACACAGATAGTATTTTTGCCTCCTTTTATCACACGATGTATCTAAAACTTTTACCTGATGGTCATAGAATTTCGTAGACGGGGAATTAACGTTTGAAATAATGAAAATTGACTTCGACATATCGAAGGCAAGAACATCGAAAAAACTTTCACCAAACTCATTTAAAATGACAGCAAACAAAAGGATTTAGAAAAAATTCGTTTTTTAGGAGACCCTCGTCGAACTTCCTGAGGTTAACATATTATCCAAGACACTGCTTTTCCATTTTCTAAGAAAAATTTTATGTCGGTCGGGCTAAAAATATTTCCGTGTGAGAATTGACAGGCTCACTATTGGGAAAGAAATTTCTTGCCATATGTTTCGAGATTCCGATGTCGACCTGCCAGGGATTTATTCCCTTTTATTTCCTTCTGAGAAATCCCGGAGTACTAGAATTTTCCAGAATGCGAAATTTTTGGAATCTGCTGAAATTATAAAAGATGTGGCATAAAACGGTTTACAAAAGTAGGACTGGATGGAATTTCAATCAAAGTGCCATAAGAGCTGATATAAATTTTTGAACCCTCTTTGGAATTTTATTGAGAAAGGGTAAAATTTATTTTCTGTATTAAATACTTCGATGGCTATTTTTCTAAACTGCGTGAGCAATACTTTTAATGAATGTTTCGATTATATTTGAATGTCGAGAAATGAAAAAATCAGGGAACTCAAACCCACCTCTGGAATGTGCAAGAACCTTCAAATCTTAATTTAAATTACATTTTGATGTCAAATTACACTGTGAATAACATTTTCAAAGCAATCATTCGACGGAAAAGCCTGAAACCAATGCATTACAAAGTGCCAGGATTTGCCTTGTAACTTTTATACTAATAAAATCCCTATCAAAAAATAAATAAGAAATCTATGTTTGAATGAGATGATCAAGTGTCAGACACGTCTTAAATGTCTGAACTTGTTCCTGATGATTTTTGTAGTTATAGTGGCGAAAAAATAAATATCAAAACCATTATTCTTAATCGTGTTCACAGCAGAGAATATATCTCCTGGACCCGTTCAAACAGCTGCTAATTTCTTTATTCTAAACTTTCAAATATTATTGAAATTCTTTTTTGCTTTTAGGTTTTCGTCTGTAATTTAAAGTTTTGTTTTATATGCAATTTTGTTCTTTTAACTTGCTTCTGTAAGCCTCATTGTATTCTTTGTGGAACACGAGGAGATCACATACAAGTGTGGGCCATACCATAATATTAAATCATCATCATAATCTAATTTCATGGACTTGTCAGAGAGCATAATGCTTTAACCATGGTGTCTCCATTTAATTATAAAATGAGTATATAAATCAAAATTTAAAATTAATATATGTACAAATTATAAATTTAAACTCTTATTATAATATATATTGCTGTATTGCATTTTTTATAGAATATATGCAATATGTGTAATCAACTGAAGAATGAATGAATGAATGTCTTCTTTACATACTTTTCTCTCCTAAAATGGTTATTTCTTCTTAAGCACAACTACTAAATTTCTTCTTAAACACTTGCTTTTAATCTTCTCTATCTTTTTTAAACATAACATGAAAAATAGCGTGTTTTTTAATGTGAATAGATAATTACGTTTATTACTAAATATATATGTGTACCAAATAAACTTCAAGGTGGGGAATTGGGTAAGGTACATAATGATAATGTCTAAAAGGAATGTACTAAAGGAAATATTCCGAATATCAGAAGAAATATTCAAAATGTCGAAAGAAATATTCAAAAAGCTGGGGAAGTAAAGTACCTAAAAACCGACTACTCTTCAGAACTTGAAAATCCATACTGAGATTTCTAAAAAAATGGATTTGAGAATTTCTTAGTGCTTGAAGAAAAGAATGCTTTCTTCACATTTTCCCTCTTTTAAAAACGAAGCTGGATTTTTGGACTGTGCTTGAAAAGAAATTGCAAAATTTGCAAAAAGTGGGATAAAATTTCCGAGCTACGCCGAGCAAACCTGTAGCTGTAATTATAAACTTTAACTAAAACCATAACTATAAACTACCAAGTAAACGTATGACTAAAACTTAACTACGTAAACCTATAACCAAAGCTTAACTATGTAAACCTATAACCAAAGCTTAACTACGTAAACCCAGAAGCAGATTAAGCCTATTGAAGACCACTAGTGATAAAAGTTTTCGAGGCCCTGAGACCCTAACTCCAAAACAACAACAACAAAAAATATGTAAGGAACTGAGGATTTTTGCATAAAGATTTTAGTATCGAATTTTTAGTGAGTTGTTTAAACTGGCAATATGTTGCTTATAGTAAGTTCAACATTTCAAGGAAAATCAGATATTTATTCAAAAAAATTAATAGTAAGTTACTTGAGTGCTTAAAAAATATTTTCTACATGAATTTGTGTCTTGATTTCTCTTTGGCGGATTCATCAATTATATTTGCAGTATCTATTTTGTTCAAAATTTCTTATTCTAAGCATAATATGGTCATGTTGCACAATCTATCTTTTCCCATCGTACTCATTAATTAAATAGATTTTGACACGTTTTAAAACTGAAAACAGACTTTTCACGTAATGCATTTGATATTGGTATTGTTAAAAATATTTTCGAAATAATCTCTACATGAGGAAAAGTTCCACTCCCTTTATACACGATGAACTATTATTCAATAGCACTTTTGATTATTTATTTACCAGTCCCTTACACTTTCATTATTTCTCCTTTTGTAACAGCATATATATTAATTAATATTAGATGTTAAATTACTCGTAAAGAAAAGAATGATTTTCTTTAAATAAAGTTTTCGTAAAGAAAACGATGATGAAGAAAAGAACGAATATCATTCTTTTTTTACGAATAATTTAACATGTATTGTTGCTTCATCATCGGCTAATATGAAAAAAAAAAATGTCGATTTAAAAATATGTTAATATTCTTCGTAAATGTTCTTACAAACTTCTTTTACCGTTTATAACATTTTAATATCACTTGAACTATTATATCAGGCTTCCAAACATCAATTTTTTACCATCTTTAATCTATACTGTATAACTATTATTATTCAAAACTTCTGCAAAATAGAACTAACAGTACCTACAACTCGGTTGGACTTCATTAACTAATTAGCTTCGTTACTGGTATATATATATATCCAAGCAATAAATGCTTCAAAAATAATAGTGCTCCAATAATCCCATTGATTGACTATATGCACCCAATAATACGCAAACACTT
Organism: Dysdera silvatica; assembly: GCA_006491805.2. Classification (NCBI taxonomy): domain Eukaryota; kingdom Metazoa; phylum Arthropoda; class Arachnida; order Araneae; family Dysderidae; genus Dysdera; species Dysdera silvatica. The sequence continues at coordinate 3,577,571 of QLNU02015359.1, read as the reverse complement.
TTTTTTTTTTTAATTTTATTTATTCTATAACAAGAATTATTTCTTTAAAATAATGATGATGATAATAGTTCAAGGGGAATTTTAGAAAAATCAATACAACTGAAGCAGGAAACAAACGTTTTCTCGTCCTTGAAGATTTATCCAGAAGATCCGATTTTCGCGCGGAAATATTGTTTAAACAACGATCCAATAACGTCCAATTACCTTTTAGCATTCTCGCGTTTAACTGCGTGCATGTATGTGTGTGTATGTGTGCGTGCGTGCGTGTACACAGAGGATAAGTATTAAGGTGCGTGCCTAGAGGTAAAATAAAAGTAGTCCTTCTCCTCAGCTTTTTATTTAAAAAAAATGGCGTTATTGAGAGTTTCCACCATTGCTATTATAATTTCATTGCATTTTATCTTAATTCGTTTATTAGTATACCTGCATTTAACAGGTGGTGTGAATATTTTGTGGACACGAGCAAAAATGCTGACCTTTGTAAGTGAACGTTTGAATGCCAAATCATACCAGAATATATTGGAGCAGCACCTCATGCCAATTATTGATGAACTCTCTGCTGCTAATTACCAATTTCAGCAAGATAATGCTCCACTCCATGTAGCAAATAGCACCTGGAGGTAGCTTTTGAGTAATGGGATTCCGGTTATGGACTGGGCCCCCATATTGTCCCGATTTGAACCCCACGAAGAATATGTGAGGATTCGTAGCACGTACTGTTTATAGCAATAGCCGCACCTTCAGTAATAAAATCAACCTTACAAACGCCATCATTACGTCATGGCATTACGTATCCTCTAAACAGTGCTCAAACTTCGTGAGGTCCATACCAACACGTGTCTTCAAAGTCATCAGTAAGCATGGTATCTTCATAGGTTACTGACTTATTTCCAGTGACGTAACTACAGATTTTGGGCACTTGCACAAAATTATAAAAAGCCCCCCCACCCCCCACGAACTAGCCGGGATAAAGACCCCACCACCATATAAACCCTTGGGCAATAGGCCTTAATGGGCTATAAAACTCACTGTATCTGCAGCTGATAGCCTAGATGGATGGAAACTTATGGATGGTCTACTGTAGGGCCAATCGCGCAAAAAATTGATGAATAAATTAATAATAATAATTTAAAAA
>QLNU02015359.1:3519630-3570334 GCA_006491805.2 Dysdera silvatica | reverse complement strand
GAGGCCCTGAGACCCAAGCTCCAAAACAACAACAACAAAAAATATGTAAGGAACTGAGGATTTTTGCATAAAGATTTTAGTATCGAATTTTTAGTGAGTTCCTTAAACCGGCAATATGTAGCTAATAATAAACTCAACGTTTCAAGAAAAACCAGATATTTATTCAAAAAATTTAATAGTAATAAATTACCTTAGTGCTTAAAAATGTTTTGTATATAAATTTGTGTCTTGATTTCTCTTTGACAGATTCATCAATTATTTTTTCAGTGTCTATTTTGTTCAAAATTTCTTATTCTAAGCATAATATGGTCATGTTGCACAATCTATCTTTTCCCATCGTACTCATTAATTAAATAGATTTTGACACGTTTTAAAACTGAAAACAAACTTTTCACCTGATGCATTTGATATTGGTATGTCTAAAAATATTTTCGAAATAATCTCTACATTAGGAAAAGTTCCACCCGCCTTTATACACGATGAACTATTATTCAATAGCACTTCTGACTATTTATTTACCAGTATCTTACACTTTCATTATTTCTCCTTTTGTAACAACATATATTAATTAATATTAGATGTTAAATTACTCGTAAAGAAAAGAATGATTTTCTTTAAATAAAGTTTTTGTAAAGAAAACGATGATGAAGAAAAGAACGAATATCATTCTTTTTTTACGAATAATTTAACATGTATTGTTGCTACATCATCGGCTAATATGAAAAAAAAAATGTCGATTTAAAAATATGTTAATATTCTTCGTAAATGTTCTTACAAACTTCTTTTACCGTTTATAACATTTTAATATCACTTGAACTATTATATCAGGCTTCCAAACATCAATTTTTTAACAATCTTTAATCTATACTGTATAACTATTATTATTCAAAACTTTTGCAAAATAGAATTAACAGTACCTACAACTCGGTTGGACTTCATTAACTAATTAACTTCATTACTGGTATATATATATATATCCAAGCAATAAATACTTCAATAATAATGGTGCACCAATAATCCCATTGATTGCGTACCCCATAATACGCAAACACTTTCTTTCCTTTTCAAGTTTCATTTATTATATAATAACTATTATCTCTTTAAAATGATGATGATGATGATTATAATGATAATAGTTCAAGGAGAATTGTAGAAAAATTAATAGAACCGGAACAAGAGACAAACATCCTCTCCTCCTCGAAGATTTATCCAGAAGTTCGATTTTCGCGCGGAAATATTTTTTAAACAACGATCCAATGACGTCCAATAACCTTTTAGCGTTCTCGCGTTTAACTGCGTGCATGTATGTGTATGTGTGCGTGCGTGTACACAGAAGATAAGCATTAAGGCGCGTGCCTGGAGGTCAAATCAAAGTCTTTTTTCTCCTCATCTTTTTTTAGAAAAATGGCGTTATTGAGAGTTTACGCCATTGCTATTATAATTTCATTGCATTTTATCTTAATTTCGTTTATTTAATTATACACGGTGAAACTAAAGTTATGACTAGAGCCCAGATTATATATGCGCTAAAAACCAGCAAAATATGCATGATAATATACTCTAAAAATCCCCAAAATCCACTGAAACCTTAAAATATGCACTAAAGACCCTCAAACTATCCATATATATGCACACATATATATGCATCCACATATATGCACATATGAATGAACACACACCTGAAATGAATAAATATGTACATAAAATTTTTTAATGCTTGAAAATTTAATGTCCAGTATTTTAAAACGTGTGGATATATTATTAACCGCCAAGTAGAAAAATTCGATATACATTAAATCATACGTTTTATACATCGCAAATTCTATGACTGTATATCACAATGTGTCTCTCGTTGTTCTAAACAGTTAAGCTTTATCTTCTATCATGTAATAGCACTTTTACGGTCAAAAGTGTGTTTTTCCAGGTTTGTTTGTTTGTGGTTTTACGGTTCAAGGACTACAATGGTCATGCTGCGCCGGGACCTACTGTTTTCCGAGGAATCTGAACCTCTTAAGGCCTAGGGAACCAAACCCCGGACTACAGTGAGCAGTGCGACCGTTATGAGATCTCTGAGTAAGCGCTCTTTGCACCGTTGGGAGTCGAACCCGGGTTAACGGCACATTAGGCAAACGGGTTTAACACACCGCCCCTCGGCAGAACGGCACTTTCCAGAGCTACAAAACGTATTGAACAGCACTTATAAATTTTTGCGAGTTATCTATTACGGATAGTTTATCGATTTTAGACCCATATCTATTGCTGGGGGAAAAGAAGGGGAAATTTTAGAATAAGTGTTTGTTTTAATTTGACCTTCAATCAATTTCCAGTCAAACACAGTAATGCTCACCTTTGGTTTTCCTAACATGGATGGTGGCTATAATTCAGCTACGACAACATTTTGGCGTCCTAGGACATAATTAAACGTGTACATTTACAAATTCCATTGCCTTTCCGCTCAGATAAGAAGTAAGAGGAAAGTTTAACCAAGCTTTTTGGTGAAATTTTTACAATGAGAGAATAATAAATTTCTTAAAATTACTAAAACCCTTAAAATATACATTTATTCTGGAAATTCATAATTTTTATGCATTTATATGCACAAACACTAAAAAGGGCTAAAATATGCAACTGCATATGCACATATGCATAGGGCTGGGCTTACGGTGTTAACGGCCCTGGGCAAAGCAAATTTTGGCGGAACTAAATTTTAGCGGCCCTGGGCGGCCGTGCAGCTCGCACCCCTATAAGCACTGCTCTGCATATGCAGTTGCATATAATTCAGGATCTAGTTATGAAAGCAGTATTTAATTTTTCTACACTCATTTTTGAACATAATCTGATTTTTAGTTAACTTTAATTTAATAAAAGAACGTTCTGTACTTATATACGTAAAATACGTGAATAATATTAAGTATTGCATCTTTCGCTTTTTGTGTTGTGGCAGTTTTTAACTAGGAATCTCTCGAGCACGGTGATTCGGGGGCCCCTGGCGGCCGCCAGCTCCGCAAGCCTCTTAATCCACCATTGCTTAAACCTATAACTATAAACTACGAAGTAAACATATAACTAAAAATTAACTACGTATACTTGTAACTATAAACTAAGTAAATCTATAATTATAACTATAAACTAAGTAAATCTACAAATATAAACTGAATAAACCTACAGCTATAAACTGAGTAAACCTACAACTGTAAACTAAGTAAACCTATAACTATAAAACTAAGTAAACCTATGACTATACATTAAGTAAACTTGTAACTATAAACGAAGTAAGCCCATAAGTGTAAACTATAAACAAAACAATGTATACTACATACTGAAAATTACTTTGTCAAACTGGCATACAGTTGAAGCTAACATTATTAGTTAATTTGTTGCAACGTTGTCAACGTTCGGTAAAATATTCAGCAGGATCTCGATTACCCGAAAACCTACGTCAGTAAATCGAGAGTTCCGCTTAACCGAAAACGTATCAATTCAGAAGTCCGGCATCAGTCATAATACTAATTAGATAGCACATGTTTTTATAACGTGTATACAATTATCAAGGAAGGAATATTATTATTTTAAAAAAATAGTTCATTGATTTTTGCCTACAATTTTTTTAAACCTATCACAAAAGTTTGAAATAATGCTCTATTTAACGCAATGGGAACGGAATTACTATTTAAAAAATTACACCTACAAAACGGACGGCGGTTAAAAGAGGCACGGATTAAAGAGGGTCACATAATAAAGATTCTACTAAAAGTGTATTAAATAAATACAATATTGGCCAGAATATATGATCCACAACAAAAAGTGTCATATTTATGAACACACAAGAAAGTTTTCATTTCACTAGGTATTTATTTAACAGAAATGATTAATTTTACTTATGGAAACACAGTATACGTACACACTTGAGAAGCAGTTCAATATTTGGTGTGTAAACCTGTTTTTTTTTCCAATACAGATTGGATACGATCTGGCATGGAGATACACAATTTTTCGCAGTATTCTGGAGTAATTTCTGTAATCCTCACTTGTTTGATAGTTTCTCTTAATTGAGAAAGTAAAATGGGGTTGACTCAGCCACTGTACACTTTAAAATTACCCGACAGTTTTCTATGGTATTAGGATCCGGCGAATTTCCAGGTCAAGATCTAAAAATCTGAAACCACGTATTTTCAAGTAATTTCTTAACAGCTTTTGTCTGGTGACATTGAGCTTCATCATGTTGGAAGTAGGTGCACTGGTTAGTCTCCATAAATAGTGGTAAATTCTCCTTTGGCATATCTAGATAGTTCCATTGATTGATGTCCCTTCCAGTATGAACTACAATCCACATCTTTCTTTAGCCCAAATGGCTCCCCAGACCATGAGTTTTGCAGCATTCTTCATGATGGGAATGATGTAGCGTTTACATTCCTTTTTATGGAGAAGCTGTCGTATGCATCTACAAAATTCATAAAACTGTAATATCCGTGGTTCGTCTGAAAATATAGCAAGTCTCCATTGTTCAGCAGTCCATCCCTCATACTTTCTTTAAAAGGACAGTTGATCAGCAATGCTCTTGGCAGGCTTATAGGATTTTAATTATCACTGAATGGCCTTCTGAAGATTGTCTTTTGGCTAGGGAGGTTAACATCTTTTTGTAAACCAACTTGCATTGCTGTGGCTAATTTTCTGGCTGACTTCTTTGCTGTAAAAGTTATGCAGTTACCTGTACGCTTGCTTCTGCACTTTCAACGGTCTTTTGGCTTTTTATAGACATGATTTCCGCTGGTTTTGAAATTATTTATTGACCTGTAAATTATTTTTATGCCAATCGCAATCTGACAGCAATTTAATGAGTACTGTAGCCTTCTTCACTCAGAATCTTTATTTGTGCCTGTATTTCCGGAAAAATTCTTTTACCAGACAGAGTCACTATTTTTACCCTTCTGCAAGAATATTGGTCAACACACGACGAACGCAATTAATGAACTAACAAAATTGGCAAAGTTGCATACGACCAACTGCCAGACGGCGGCCAAACGCGCCGTGTATGGGAAAGAAAAGATGTGAGTCGTCCATTTTGGCCAATACTGTAAATTCCAAATATATAGTTGAAAAATGCGAACTATAACTTGGTTCTCCTATCATTTCGTTCATATGTTCGTCTCTAATTACATATTGTGGATATACAGTATTTTTCAATGAAAGTGCATTACCTAGGAAATTTTCTTTTTTGAATCTTATCTGGGAATGTTTATGACATATAATTACAAAATCACACTCATACTGTAATAAATGTATTAGTTTTGCTAAATAGAAGTCAAATAACACAGTTTAGTTCTAAATAAATAGATATGAGACAATTTTCTGTCAACATACTGAAATGAATGTAAATGTCTCAATAACGTATAGGCGAAAACTATTAAATTTTATATTTCATACGTGTGTAAATCGTGGTTGAAAATAAAGAAGTATCACCAAGAGCAAACTAATATTTGGTCCATCTCTTGCATAACGGCAACACAACATCGAGGCATGTATAGAACTAATTTCTGAATATATTCAACGCTGATTTCGTGCTGCAAACACAAATGACGACTTCTTCAAGTTCATGAAGTGCCTATGGTTTTTTTCATTAAGAGCAGATGCTACATAATACTAACAGTTCATTATCGGGTTTAGATCTAGACTGTTTCCCGAACACGTAAGAATCACCATGAAGAATTGAACTAACCATTTTCTAACCTGTATCAATACAACTGCATCCAAATCTTGTCCTCAAGCAGAAATATACGTGACAATAACACATATGTGACTAACTAATTTCTTTACTCGATGACACGGGACATTGTCGTCCTGAAATATGCAGCCTCTCGACTGGTTAAAGTGAGCTGTGATGGTTGGCAGCAAAGTGACTTTCAATATGTCTATATCACTTTCGACTTTTAAACGTCCTTGTGTAAAGTCTAAGCGACCTGTTGATTGATGCGACATGCATGCCCACATACTAGCAAGCAGGGAATTTAATAATAGAGGCAATACAGTCGGGATTGTATTGCTCGCCTTTTCTACGACGAAGAGTCTGATTATTTACCGTCATTGCCATTTAGGTTGAATTTCCTTTTCATCGGAGAAAATAACCGACTTCCAGTGGTCGGAGGCAGTGGCGGATTACCCGAAGTACGGATTGTGCGGCCACATAGGGCCTCGCAAACCAAGGGCCTCCAAATGACTGGAATGTCTCACTCCCGATTAGCTACCCAAAAAAAAATATGTATTTGTAAAAATTCGTGAATTTGTATTTGAAAATCAAATATATTATAGTCATCTTTCTAGTCACGTTCCTCTATGCTAATGAATAACAATGCCAAAGAATATAGATATGATTGTGTTTTTTTGGTACGGGAATAAAGGGAAGGCACTGCCTGGTACTTCTCATTAACCACATCTGATGAATTCAATCATTTAATAGCAGACGAAGTGCAAGAAAGCATAGTAAAGGAAGCATGGAAAACTAAATATTTCTTCCTCAGTATTGATTCATCTTCAGATGTATCTCACTGAGATCAACTTCCTTTTACATTGAGGAAAGCAAATGCCGACGACCATCCGGAAGAATGTTTCTTAAAATTCCTTCACATCTACTCCTATACTTGTGAATATTTAACAAATGCAGTGTTTGAAGTGCTTGAAAAAAAGTATGGAATAAATGTCTGACTACCGTAGACAAACGTACGATAATGCCTCAAACACGTCTAGAAAATACAATGACGTGAAGGCTAGAATACCACAGTGCAATAAATTCGCAGATTGCATAACTTGTGCTGCTCGTTCACTAAATCTTATAGGGAGATTAGTAGCCGATCCAAGGAGAGTAGCTGCAAATGTTTTTAGATTGGTGCTACTTTTATATGACTTTCTCTCTGTTTCCACACGGCTATGGAAAAAATTGACAAATTGCTTGTCATTCAATAAACACAGGAGGAAGTTAATTGTGAAAAAATTGTCAGAAACTAGTTCATATTGTCAAGGTGAAGCAATATTAGTGCTGCATTTAAGTTATGATGCGATTCTGGAATGTTTCTTTAAAATCTCAACTGGTACCAAAAACAGAAACAAAACATGTACGCAGGCAAGAAAACTGTACAAAAAACTGTGTACCAGAAAACCGGTTCATGTGCATCACGTAGAATGTGGCTTTTTTGAACGTTGCAACGCAACAACAAGTTTTTACAATCGGTCTCAGTGGAACTGAACACGACAATTGATCTTCTTCATTTACTACATAAGTTTATGTCAACTCTAAGAGGACAATTCAATGAGATAGAAGGCAAGACTCTCAATTTCTCTTCGTGTAAATTGTATCTATCTGAGATCAAAAGAAAAGGGGTCCGCAAAGTTTCACAGATGAAACGATGAGCACTGACGAAGAATACACAGAGTTACTATTACAAGAAAGCACCCGCTTTAGAGTTGGGACTTTCAACGTTATAACGGATTTGTTAACAGCAGCCCTACAGAAACAAACTGCCCAGTACATCTTTGTTCCGAAAAATCTTAGCTTCTTAACGAAAACGTGTAGTTCCGATTTGAGTGATACCAGAAATAGTGCAAAGGAAGTGGCTCTATAACAAGGATATCAGCGACACTTTTCATAAGAATTCATGCAATTCGTATATTTTATAAAAGAGAAAATAGAATCCTACTGTTGAAAATTTACACCAGCCCCCAAAGAACAATGACCTGGTTTCCACATTTCCGAATGTGGGCATTGCCTTGTGGGATATGCCTAACACTTCAAGTGTCAAATGCAGAAAGAGAAAGATAGTTTTCCAAAATGGAATGCATTAAGAGCGAAACACGCTTATGATTTCGTCAAGTCGCTTTCCATTGAAAGTGATTTGACGAAACAATTGGATTTAAATGACATAACAAAGGAATTCGCAATTTCAAAATCTCCAAAAATTCCAATTTAATGAACTTTTCACTTGAAAATAAGGTACTTGTGAATGCCTTTCCATTCTGCACAGAGGAATTATTTTAATTACAAATAAAATAAATTCTTCTTCTTATAAATTCCTTTTTTTATACAGTGCGTTTGGTATTTTAGTGGACACTTGATAACAGTGCACTATCGTGAGAAATAATGCCAAATTTGAAAATGAAAATAAAGATACTACAATAAAACAGTATTCTGCAAAGTGGAAGATTAATAATCTTTATTAAATCATTCATAAATGTAACAAAATCAAGATGAGGCTTTCAATCTTGTTTGAAAATTTAATGGACACTTACTGAAATTGGAGTGTTTTATGTACATTAATACGCGAGATATCCTCCGTTTTTGCGTATAACTTTAAAGACACGTGAATCCATTGATTCTATCAATGTTTGTAAATACTTAGGATCGATTTGATACCAAGTTTCCACAATAGCGTCCTTTAAGGCATTAACCGACGTGAATTGCTTCCCATTTGCATATATTTGACGAACAATATAATCCCATACGTTTTCGATAGGATTTAAATCAGGACTACGTGTCGACCAAATCATACTTTTAAACTTTTTTGAATTTATCCATCTTTTGGTGGAGATAGATGCATGGCACGGTGCGTTGTCCTGTTGCAAAATCCAGTTTTCCCCACATATTTATGAGGCATATGGGAGGGCATATTCATTCAAAAGTTCTTGATAGCAGGTGAAATTCATACGACTGCCGATGAAAGCTCCAGGCGTAGTACCGTTGTAGCCAAAGACACTACAAATGGTCACCGACTCTCCTCCTTGAACTCTACAAGAAAAGTATTGCGGCGCTTTCCGTAAATCGTGCCAATAATGTTGAAAAGCATCCGGACCATCTAAGTTGAATTTCTTTTCCTCCGTGAAAAGTACCTGCAACCATTTATCGTTCCACTTCATGAGTCGTCGAGCCTAGTTTAAGTGTTCCTGTTTGTGAACTTGGGTGAGAAGTGGTTTGCCTTTTTTTTTCCGAAAAGATAAATTTTTGGAATTAGAGAGCACATTCCATACTATCCAACGTTTAACTAGGAGCTAACTAAGGTCGTTTCGGACTTTTGCAGCCAACTTTCCTGTGTTACTGGCCTCTCTATTAATGTTCCGCTTATCTCTTTTACTCAGTTTTGGCTTCGCTCCCCGCTTTTTGGGTGGATCCTTTTGGGGTTTCTTTTTGAAAAGGCCCCTATAGTACTCCTTGGACGCTGAATAAGCTGACAAATTTTGAAAATGGATTTTCCATTTCGTTTAAAAGCCACAATTTCCTCTTTCTCGAAATCCGTAAGTATTTTCCTTTCTTCGATGACTACAAAAGATGTTTCCGCATAAACCTGTTCACACGGGTATTTATACGAACCTACGCATCGAAAGAATACAATATGCAAATTTTTTAGCGCCTGCACTGCCATCTGTTAGTCAGGAATGATAGTGTCCCTTAAATTAACAAACAACATTTGTTACATAAATTTGCATTTTCCCCATTTATGTGACGATATATTTATATAAAATTTATTTTTCTACAAGACATTATGGTGTCTCGGCATTCTTCAAAAGCCAATTCGCAGTTTTTGTATTTTTTTTAGCATTTACGTAAAAATATCAGGTGTCCACTAAAATACCAAACGCACTGTATATAATTAGAAGTTATGGCATTGCAACAGCGCAAAGCCATGTCATGGAACCCCGCACGCTCTCTGATTTCCACCCTATCGCTTAAAACATGTGGCTGTGCATCTGGCTTTGCTTCTTTTGCTGGTTTCGGCCATACATGAGTTACAAGCGTAACTATTCACATCATTCTTATGCACTTTTAAGTTTCTGGATGAATCCAATAGTTTCGGACATGTTCTATTAGTTTTTACATTTGACGCAAGAGCATTTGCGTCATCATTGCAAATATTCATCTTTTGCCATCTTCAACGACTTGCTGACAACGAAAATAAAAGTACTCGTCCAACTGCGTGTCTCAGTTCCCTACGTCATATTGTTTGTTTGTTTTTTGGTTTTTGGCCTGGGCAGGTCTTGAGCCACTACGACGGCTGACTGTACCTTCTCTGAGCCACTGGTTCCAATACCGCGCAACTACCATATCGCTTCGCCCAATATGCCAGCCGATCTACCTGTTCGACCAACATGTCTCCCTGAGGCGCATGATCTGCGCCTCTCAAAGGCGGACAACTATTTATAATGCCGTCGGGTACATCTCCAAGGCATACTTTGCGTTAATGTCGTGTATCTGAGCTGCAAATCAGATTATAGATGCCCATCACTGAACGCACCGGCCCTTTTAAATTCTGACGCGTCGCAGTTTATACACGCGTTCCATGCCTCCACAATACTCATTGGTACTGTGCGTTTGATCATTTGCATAACTTGTCGAATCACATTTGCATGCCGAGTTTCGTAGCTGTGGCTCAAGTCTTTCCAGGTGCATATATTTTGTAGCAACAGAGTGTATTATATAATAATATATTAACTTATAATTTGCGGGCTTTCAGATGCCCGTGCTTAAAATTTGCAGACATAACTGTTAAATATGCCACCTAGAAAGCATATTCAACCAGATATTGTGCACGTTTATATTTTCCTATTAATGAACAATGTGTGTTAAGATAAACGTTAAACTTAAATTAATCCTATATCACATAGTTGTACTGCAGAACATCGTTTTTAACCTTGTCAAATTTAGAAAATTATATTTTTGGGTCCTCTTGAAGCTTTAAGTATTGAAGAAATGCAGCAATTCCATCCAATTGAAATAATATTTAATAATGCTTTAAATGTTCAGTAAAGTTAATAGGACGCCTGAAAGATAAATAATTACATAAAACGTTAAAAAAATTTCGTACGCCTTTTTAGAGTTGCCTCCGAGAATTACGTTTGTGCATTTCGACGGTAAATGAAAGAATGAATTTTAGAATTCGGAAAACAATTATACATTCCATTGCCAAATACAAGAAGTAAAATTATAATTAAATAACATATGTTGCCAGATACGGAAAGTAAAATTATGTACATTTGGAAAACATCATATATATAAACATATTTGACATGTTGCCAATTTCAGAAACTGTAATTATTAAGTTTGTGTTTCTTGGTATTCCAAGTGGCAACAACAAAGAAAGTCTGCAAAGTGAACACGTAGTATTTCTACTATGGATTCCCACACTCTGCTGCCAGCCCTAGGTAAGTGCCTTCTGTGCCTACCCCAAACTCTGACCCTGCTATTTTGTAATCAAGAAACAAGTTTAATAGCAAGCTAATTGCATCTTTTATTAAATAATGAAATGGGTTCTTTCCCTAATAATAAGGAAATAAAGAAGTATTATTATATATTTTCAGCCAAAAAAATTAAGAAAATGTTACTAAATAAGTTTCTTATTTGACGTCAGTCGAATCGTCTTACTCTAATCGAAACCTACATAAGACGAAAGGAACTCTCGTTTTTCAACTTCTTTCCATGTCAAATATAAGCCCTTAAAGTAAACAACCCGCATTATTTTTAAATTAAGTCTCTCTTGCGTTTTCGAAATGTGATCCATTTTGAAAGCAATGGAGGATGAAAATGGCATTCAGAAAGCACACTTTAAATAAACTCTAACTTATGCATCCGACTTCTTCGTATAAACGTGTTGTATCTATGAAGGAAACCCAACGCCATGTACATTACATTTCTCTTATTCCATGTATCCATAAACGTACCATTAATATTATTGAATCGTTGGCAACACTGTATACAAAATTTATTTTCTTTCTCAGATGCTATCTATATATATGTCAATGATAGTTTTTATAGATTTAAATGTTTTTCTTAGATTATTGTAAGTCTTTTGGAAGGAAGGGAAAAACACGATGCAGTTAAAATTTCACATAATTTAATTTCTATGTGGCGTAAAAGATTAGAAGAATTTCCGAAATACCGTATCTCAAAAATAAGGATCTCTAACACTGTGTACTGTAAATTCATTAGTGTTTTCCTTACCTTCGAAAAGCAAGTTTTAAAATTAATTATTTAGTAAAAATTTTTAGAAATAGACATAATTAGCTGGGTGACACTTCCTTCAGGCATTTGTTCAGGTATATTCACAGAATATAAAGCCGAAGGTTGCATATCTGTATACAAATTCTGTCTTTCAATGTGTATATGCTAATTTTGTATTCGTATTTGAACAACTTAATTCTAGATAAAAATTTAAATCCTTGTTAAAAGTGGAATATTTTTACAAGATCTTATCGTGATTACGGAGGCTGAAATATGCAAGCAGTTAAGGCTCATTAATGCGTGCGAACAGCTTTATAATAAATTCGGTAGATATTTTTCCACAGAAGGGGAGGAAAGAAGGATTTCCACTCCAGCTTCATTTTTAGTCCTTCAAACAAGGAATTTACTATCATCTGAGTTAAATATCATCATTTTAACTACTTTTTATATTTTTTTGCCATAAAAATGTTGATTATTTGGCGAAAAACTTCAGTAACGAAAATATATAGAAGGTTTATCAAAGAGATTACTCTACGAAATATGTCCGCACGGATAAAGATTTATGTTAGAGACAAAAATATGAAATGCATGAGGAAAATGCATGCTTGATTTTTCTCTCGCCAATGTCTTTTGAAGGCAATCAGCTTGAGTGTGCCTTTTTATTTATCAATTTTAGGAGAAGAAGGAAGATGAAGGGACCCGTTTAATCCATACTCTGAAAAGGGTTCGGGATAAGCAAGTGGTAAAGCACGGAGGGGAGGTTGAAGACAAAATTAGAAGGAATAGGTTGAAAGAATATGATAGAGGATATAGTAAAAAATTAGAAGAAACGTATTCGAGGCGGAATGTGACGTTGTATGGGAGCAAATAGAATGTAAACGTTTCATGTTAAATTTAGAAGGATGCAAAGGGGGAGAAAATTGAAGAGAAATGTAGAACTTCTTATGTAATAGAAAAAATACCGAGCATCGTATCACGACATTATGAATTATAAGTGGTTTTAAAGAAACAACGAATATAACAAGCAAATGCTTACAGTTATTGGTTAATTCACTCATATTTTTAGATAAGAAAACCCACTTTATGAAATAATCTTAAATGCAACTAATTAGCTGAGGTTCATTTGGCTTTATAATCTTATAAATAGATTTATAATCAACTAATTAGCTAGAGGTCATAACCTTATAAATAATGGCTAACCTTATAAATAGCATTTATAACCTTATAAATAGATTTATAATCTTATAAATACATTTATAATCTTAAGTCCCGACGTAAAATCATTTGAGGAAAGTATCTATATAAAACAAAATTGCTTTTTCAAAGAAGTATCTCTGCCTTTCATGAACCTATTGCATAAGTAATGTTGAAAAAAGCCTGATGTATGTACACGTAATTTGTTTATTTTTGTTAAATAATAGAGAAATAATAATAATGAAAGTAGGGTATAATGTTCATAATATTCTCGAATATTAAGCTGCGGGTTACATTTTAATCAGTAGAAGATTTTTCCTATTAATTATTAATACAATAGATAAATATCCATTTACCGCAGATAACTATCTTTGTTTAAAACAAAAGATCTTTAAAGAGCACAGACGCATCAAAAAAGATCTGCATTCGTGGTTTAATCTATTTACTTTCCGAAAGAGACGGCGCCAAATATTGATAAGAAATATACTTTTATCTTAAAATAACCCCCAGAGAACTTTCATAATGGAAGAAAAAGTAAATCTAAGCCCCATTATAACTTTAAAGAGCACCTTCATTATGAAATAACACAGAACTTTAAGTTTCGTGTCCTCATTATCACGATTTTAGCGCATCTTAACACTCCATATCCCGCTCCCCTCTCCTATAAATAGAGATCATTTCCAGATAGTTGGAATTTACGTTCTCGTATATTATCACGAGGGGTTCAAGCTGTCGTAAACGTGCCGAAAAAACTCGTGAAAAAGATACGACGAAAGTCGTAAGTTTCTTAACTTTTTGACGTAAATGAGAAACGAGAGTCTCGAATTGAATCGTGGATTTGGAAGTCGCGATATTTATAGAGGCAATGGGACTTCTCAAATTTTCCCATATATGAAAATATGGGAAAGATATATAGTTCATATTTCAACCGTTATTGTCCCGAATGCGATGATTGCAAAATATACTAGCCTGCGAAAGAGAAATTGCGATTATTACGTCAAAAATTGTCCAGATGTTATTTTCATAAGAAAAAATAAAGGTCACAATAAAATACGGAATCGAACTGAAGAAATGGTATAAAACGTTGGCATCAGTCTTAATAATGGCATTTTTTGGTCAAGCACATTTGTTATTTGTTATTTTGGCGCAGTATATCCCAGGTGCTCTTGCGTCATAAAAATCAAAGCAAATAAACAAACATTTTTTTTTTGTTTCCGTAAAAAGGTTTAAAGCAGAATAAATTTGGAATAAAAAATTCTTTGAATTTTTTTTTCCAAATGCGTTTTTATATGCAAATAAGAAATACATGCGCTGTTTAGCGTTAGTTTAAAAAAAAAGAACGTTGTAAAATAAAAATATATTAATTTTTTTTAAAAAACATGAAGGAGTTCTAAATGATTTTTAAATTATTGTTTGTATGGTAAATCTTGCTAAAAAAAGCTGCTCACTTGATATAAAGATATGATCTCTTCTTTACCTACATAGGCTTCGCTACCATGTATATACCTACGTCTTAGTCTCGATCGAATTCACATGTCTCTGTCTTGTGAACCATGTTTCAATGTTTCAACTATTTTCCACTGCGTTAAAACCTAGTTAAATTACAGTCCATGCCGGTGTCTGTAAATATGAAAACTTTTTCAGGTACTGCTGTTTTGTACATCGTTTTCATGGTGCATTTGTCCTTTTAGCCTATATATAATTGCGACATAAATATATTGCTTTTTGCTATTGCCAAAAAATATACTCATATTAAGTTAATAAATGGTTAATGATTTGCGTTTTTTATACTAGTTACGATTTAATATCATAAAATGTGGTGAGAATTACGTAAGTGAAATGGCAAAACAATAATCATGTCCCAAACTGTTTGTGTTTGTATATTTTGCGTCCAATAACTGTGCTTTGAGTTATATAGAATAGGACAGATTGTTTAAATGGACGACCAAACTGCGATATATTTACACGCAAGTAGGCTTACTGGGAGCCTAGCGTAGCCTCTTCGAAGTCCGTATCATTAGTCTTCTGGAAAGAACTTTTACAAAAGTAGTTTTCGAAACGTTTAACTGCCACAAGTCCACAGCACTAGTCCACAGCACATGTCCCTTAAAGTGAATGGAGTCAAAAACTCATCTTATGAATGAGAATGGTTCGAAAAGAATGAGAATTGTTCAAAAAGAATGAGAATGCTTCAAAAAGAATGAGAATGCTTCGAAAGGAATGAGGATGCTTCGAAAAGAATGAGAATGATTCTAAAGAATACATCATTCTTTTAGAAGAATTGAAAAGAAAAAATGCATTGACGAAAGTACATGTGTATCCAGAATTTTATACATCTGTAATCCCAAAATTTTTACGTGCGTAACAGTAATGAATTAAAATCGGCCTTGATGGGGTTTTTTTTGTGGTTTTACGGCTCAAAGACTACAGTGGTCATGCTGCGCCGGGACCTACAGTTTTCCGAGGAATCCGAACCTCTTAAGGCCTGGGGAACCAAACCCCGGACTACAGTGAGCAGTGCGATCTTTTATGAGATCTCTGAGTAAGCGTTCTTTTTGCACTGCTGGGAGTCGAACCCGGATTAGCCGCGCAATAGGAGAACGCGTTACCACACTGCGCCACCGCAGGGCCTCAAAAGTACGGCTGACGGCCTTGATAGAAAATACAAATTATAATGGTGCATCTCACGTGTTGGTAATAGTGATGTAAATAAAACTGTTAACAGTTTTGAAAGTCACCTAAAATTTTATTAAAAAAAACCGATGAACATTAAACGCTGATTTCTATAATTAAGAAAATTGCAAATAAATTTACAATATTTTTAAATATATGTATGAAGAAAGCTCACGTGAAACTTGTTTGCTTCTTCAAGACGGCAGCCTCAATCCACTGGCATAGGGATGTTGATAGGAGTTGTACCCACACACACACACCCATTGCAATGAAATTTTGTATATTTAGGGAGTTGTATCTCTGCAACCACCCACTGAGCCTATAACCCCCTTATGAACTTTCTGCTTACGCCCATGCCTCTATCTCCGCTAAATTTGCATTCCTCTAGAACGTGTGCCTAATACGAAATCGAAATATCGAAGCTATAGGAAGAAATATAAACACAATTAGAAAATAATTTATCAGCAAAAAATAGTTGAAAAAATTAGGCATGTATTTAAAATCGGAAGTTTTCAGTTACCAAAAAAGTGGGATAAAATTCCATATAAAGTGAAATGATACAAGAAATGCAATTTTCAAATATATTTAATGTCTTTGTTTTCGTTTCTATTCCTTCTAATTTTTATATGTATTAAAAAGCTTCAAGTTCCATCTTAGATGATGCTATATGCAGCCTTGGGATGTAAGAAACGGAAATCTCAAATATTAAACCTTTGGAACTTTATTTTACCTTTTTCTGTGGCCATCCTTCAAACAGGCGTTTTTAGGCTAAAATATTCGGGGAGTGGTCAGCTTAAAGCAACCCACTACTTTGTCTAATTAACACTAAATTTGTTAGAACTAATGCGTAATGAATCCTGTCACGTGCACGAGTCATTTATAAGGGGGAATCAATCAAAATAGATGCCCACCCCCATGGGAGATTTTGGGAGTTGCCCTCTCTTGAAGGATTTGCGAATTCTGGTCTTCACAGACGTACGCGATCGATCATACACACTAAATACAATGACCCTGGCTATGAGTATAATACAAGCAATTTCTTGAATTTCTTTTTGCACTCTATATAATTCTTTAATATTTATTTTAATGATGCATAGTGATTTATATTGGAGGTGTAAGAAATGAAGCAATAAAATTACAGTTGTACCCGCATATAACGAGGTACTTAGGACCAACGAAAATGCTCGTTGTATTAGATACTCACTAAGTCTCTGCTGAAATTTAAAATGCTAAATTTTTAAAATAAAGATTGCCTACGTAGCATATGTGAAAGTAGTATGCATACAAAAACGTTAGCACTTGGATTCGCTTAACATTTAATGAACAAAGTATTAATAGGCGCTGTGGAAATTTACATCCTTCCTTACAGTTCTCCGACGAAGCTCGTTAAAGATATTTTATGATTAGGCAAAACCAACTTTCTATATACACATCGTAACAATTTTTCCGTCGAAAACTCTGGTTCAAGAGGTAGCATTTTAAGACACAGCAGCATTTAAACCGTCTTCATCTTAAAAGACAAGGTAGCAAGTACGATTCCCGACATGGGAACTTTTTTTTTTTTCAAATTTCAATTTTTCGGCTAATATATGCAGTTTTGTTCTCTGAAATGAAGCGACATACACATATAGTAACGGAAAAAAACGCTCAAGTGCAAGCATTGTAAAAAGTAGCGTCGATAAAACCGCCTTGTGCATTCAACACAGGGTAGAAAGTACGGTTCCCAACATGGGAACGCATTTTTGTTTCGCATTTTACTTTGTGGTCTAATAAATGCAGTCTGGTACTTACATACCGAGAAAGAGCAGGCATTTTAAAAGATAAATAAATAGAAAAAATGTCACATACGCATAAATTATTCCTCGACAATTTTTTTCTCTCTGGCCACGCTACCTGGTGCTGTGAAAGCTCTGAGATTACGAAATATGCCAGTTATTATCGGAGGAAAACATAATAGAAGAGGATCCTAGTGGTAGAAAAATGTATTATTTAAAGACTTGGGCTGAGCTGATTATAAAAACAAAATTAGCCATGAGTCTAGAGATATAAAACTGCTGTCCAAGATAGCCGCGTACCTCAGTATGAGATAAGCTACCTCAAAACAAATTGTTCATATATAAATTTCATTTAAATTTTTATTATTCATATAATGTATAGTGCGAATAATTTTATCCGAATAAACACGCAAATGTGACTGAAAAACATAATATAAAATGCTCTCATTAGCTGAAGTACTATCATTTATAATCTATTTTTATGACAGTTTCAGTCCTTGAGAAGTTTTAACTTAGTCAAATAATAATAATAATAATAAACTGCGTGAAACTATATAAATAATATGAAAACGCAAATCATCGCAATTAAAGTTTAATACATTGACAGCCGTTTCAATAACCTACATGCTATTAAAACGGCTATCAATCTATTAATATTTAACTACCATAATTTGTGTTTTTATATTATTTATATAAAGTTCTAAATTGTTTGGAATAATTTTTGTCATTTTTAGTGCCAGTTAAAAAATGTATATAATTTGAAACTGTGGTGTTATAAAATAGTACTTTACAAAGTGGTGCTATGAGGGGGGGAGGGAATATATTCGTTTTTATAAAACAAAACGAAACGATATGTTATACATACTGAAATCAGATTCGTAGCTAGA
Organism: Dysdera silvatica; assembly: GCA_006491805.2. Taxonomy (NCBI): domain Eukaryota; kingdom Metazoa; phylum Arthropoda; class Arachnida; order Araneae; family Dysderidae; genus Dysdera; species Dysdera silvatica. Next base: position 3,551,828 of record QLNU02015359.1, on the reverse strand, counting down.
CGCATGTTACAAGGAGGCTCAAAAAGTTACAGAGAGGTTAAAATTCTTCAATGTTTTGATGCATGTTATTAATATAGTCAATAAAACATGGTAAATTCTTTAAGGTAAATTTTACATTGAGAATTAATAGAGGTATACCAAAATTTATAATTTCCCTCATCCTTATTATAGAGTAAATAAAGACTAAAACCTCTGTAAAACGCACGATATATACGAGAGCTACCATAGAAATGGATTTTGGATAAATTTTTAATGTCAAAATGCAATTTCCATTGTTATGAACAATTTTATACAAAATAAAAAATTTATGATATATAAAAATCTACAATAATTTATTTTAAATAAACAAAACTCTTTTCCGGGGGGCTGAATATCTTTCCAGGGCTCATAGCACCCCCTCTGGCTCCAGCCTGGACACGACTCTGACTAAAATTGTTTTCGACTCGCATACAAACGTTTTATCACTCACTACAATTTAACTTAATTAACTATAGTGACTGAATCAATTCGTAATTCGATGCAGTAGCTGCTGTTTTTTCTAATTTGGAATTAAATTTTTCACTAAGTATTTTTTTGCTCGTTTTTATCCCGCAGCTCCTGATTTTGAAATCTTCAAGACAAAAAAAAATCATAGTTAAAATTGCTGACTGCTTTTGGATTTGCGCTTTTTATTCAGGAAAACAAGTTTATTTTTTATTCTAATCCTCCTTCAATTATGAAGCATTTTTTATTTGAGAATTTTTTCAATGGACAATAAGTTTTAATCCTGTTTTGAAGCGGATTTTTTAACTCCTTTTTTTTTTACTCTTTGCAAATAATCTTTTTAGGAACTTCATCCAATATACACTCTATAACAAAAAAATCGATGCACCAAGAAGGAGTTGTCCGATTGTAATGAAATTTCGTATGCAAAGACATTTTGACCGAACATGCAAATGATTAAAATTTGGTGTCCAATGAATGAATAGCGGGAACTCCAGCGCATCGGAACTGCGCATTCAGCAGGTGTATATAAGGAGCGATTCTCAATATGTGGTCAAAATTTCTGTTGCATTTTGACTGCGGATATCTTACGTCGACTGTAACAATGCCTCGCCGAAAGATTCGTGCTCATTACGAGCATATGTCAGAGTTTGAAAGAGGTTGTGCTATCGGATTGAAAGAGGCTGGTTGGACGAATCGAAGAATCGCTGGACATGTGGGTCGAAGCGATGCGGCGATTGGACGGTGCTGGCAAGAGTGGGTCAACAACGGCAGATGTCAGCGTCGGGACGGCAGCGGTCGACCTAGGGCCACAACAGAACGGGAAGACAGAGCGATTGTCAGAGCAGCTGTCACAGCACCGGATTCGTCGTTATCAACTATCCAACGTGTGGCCCGCACACATGTGTCCAACATGACCCTCTGCAGACGACTGAGAGAGCGGAATTTACGCTCGCGCCGACCGTTACGCCGCTTACCTCTCACGCCTTTACACCGTCAAGTCCGATTACAGTGGTGCCGGGCTCGATCAACTTGGAACTGCGCTGACTGGGGACGTATAGTCTTTAGTGACGAGTCCCGTTTCCAACTGTGTCCTGACGACAACCGCAGACGTGTCTGGAGACGTCCAGGGCAGCGTGGGGATCCTGCCCTTACTATCGCACGCCACACATGCCCACAACAGGGCGTTATGGTCTGGGGTGCCATCTCCTTTGATAGCCGGACCCCTTTGGTGGTCATTTCTGGCACACTTACAGCACAGCGGTACGTAGACGACATTCTACGACCGGTTGTGTTACCGTTCCTTTTGCGACACCCTGGACTTACGTTTCAACAAGACAATGCCCGGCCGCACACGGCACGTGTTGCTATGAATTGTCTTCAAGCTTGCCCAACACTTCCTTGGCAAGCTAGGTCTCCTGATCTCTCTCCCATAGAGCACATTTGGGACGCTATGGGAAGGCGATTGCAACCATCCCGGAATGTTGACGATTTAGCCCGACAGTTGGAGACAATTTGGCAAGAAATTCCGCAGGACACCATCCGGGATCTTTATCAGTCTATGCCACGCCGGGTGACAGCTTGCATCCAGGCCAGAGGTGGACCAACGCCTTATTGACTTCCTCCCTTTGTAACGGTCAAACTCTGCAATAAATCATTCAATTGTTCTGAAATTTTAATCGTTTCTTTTTCTATGTATGTTCTTCATATCCACCAATTTTTATCGCAATCGGACAACCCCTTCTTGGTGCGTCGATTTTTTTTGTTATAGGGTGTATGTACTTTATCTCTCTCTCTTTCTCTGCTGTACTTTTAACTCCAAGTACAAGCATGTAGGTGATAGGCAGAAAATAATAAAACACCTAGTGTGCGCAAAATTTAAAATTTTTGCTCATTAAAACATCATCATTCCTTAATTTCGTTTGATATATATTTTACTTCATTTGTGTATTCACAATGATAATGTTCAGTAGAAAATACAGATAACAGATACCTGTATAAAATGTGGTCAAAATAGCTAATCTACCTTCATAGAGTCACTTCTCTTATTACGTATTGTCTTTTAGAATAGATTTTTGATTAAAGTCTTTTGAAAGGCATCCAACTGATTAATGGACGGTTATATTTAACACTAATGCAGTAAATGCATAAAAGTTTGACACTAGAAACTTGCTTCTGGATCCTTTATTTCATTTTTTTGTTTGTTTGTGATTTTACAGCGCAAGGTAGGCAAATGTCACTCTTCACCAAGGATAGTCAACCTTTGTCGCTGGCGTACGCAGGGGGCCTTGATAGGGGTTGTAACTCCCATTGCAATGATTTTTTTTTATATTTAACATAGAAATCTATGAGTTGTAGCTTTGTAACTCCCCTATAACCCCCTTATGAACTTTCTGCGTACGCTTGTGTCCTTTTTATACCTACCGCCCACTTTCTTATCTTTATTGGTAGTAAAATTTTCTCACCGCCGCTTTTTTCTTCCGTAGTAACTTAATTTAACGCAACCGCAAAGTTCTCGTCATTTTTGAGTGGAGGTTTAGTAAAAATATGTAGCTAAATTTATATTTTTGTTTATACTTTGCTTATGCTTATAATACATAGAAAATTTAATTTGATGCTGCATTTCTGCATCTCCTTTGATACAGCGTCTACTGGTGAGAAAGCTTCTTAAATTGAAGGAAAATAAAATTAAATATAAAGAATATAAAGTCTATTAGAATTGCCTTTAGTCATTTGTTAGTGATATCTTTGATGCTGATGCAGCCAAACTAAATATTTGATATCAGGTTCAATTTTCGTAATGTTTGTTTATCAGCATCAGCACACGACAAAACCCTTACTGCCCAGCTTGAATACTGCCAAGTTTGAATAGCCCATTTTTATTTTACTGCCATTTACTGCCAAGCTTGAATAGCCCATTAGCTGGCGGTAGGGACCAGGTTGATTACCCCTCTCTACACCGAGACTTGCAATTCTATGTGGCATCCAAAACCCTGCTGCCAAAGGGACTTAAAACCCTATGGTGGCGTTAGCAGGTGCGTGATAACGCGTTCCTCCCATTGTGCGTTGTCTGGGGTTTGGTTCCCCAGGCCTTAAGAGGTTCGGATTCCTCGGAAAACTGTAGGTCCCGGCGCAGCATGACCACTGTAGTCTTTGAGCCGTAAAACCAAACAAACAAACAAAGGGACCAAGCACTGGACTACTGTGTGCAAAAAAAAAATAATTTCTGCAATACCACTAAGAGTCAAACCCGGATTAATGACGTGCTAGATGAATGCATTGCCACTTCACCACCTTAAGGTAGTAGACTTTCTCTTTTCCGAGGAATCCGAACCACTTAAAGGCCAGGAAATCAACCCTCAAACTATAACGGGCAGTCTGTCAATAAGCCTTTTCTTTTTCGAGGCGTCCTTGGCTTGGGCGCCCATATGAGTACTTCTAGAGAGATGCTGAAAAAATTACCTCCTTCTCAATGTTATCAAACATTTTAGTGATTGTACAAGACTCATGTACAAAAATAATTGATACTGCTTGACAATTAGTAATGAGCTAAAAAGTACCTTATTTTAAAATGTGACTGTAAATTTTTTTTAAAGTACATGCGTAGAAGAATCGGGCAAACCAAATTTTTGAACGACTAGGTGGGGCTTCGAGCCCCACTGACCACTTATATGGGTGCCAATGGTCCTCGAATCAGGGTTAATCACTCGCTTTTATATTTATTAATTACTTTTATAAAGTTTCAAATGCCCTCAAACAAAACTATTTTTTTATCATTCAAACCAATTATGAATTTTTAATTACATTTAATGTTCATTTTAAATAATTAAACAGTACAAATAAAACCACTTAGCAAAATATAAAGTTTTTATTGATAAACATAAAATTTTAAATTTATGTTTTCTATTTTAGATAATATTCCTTGCGTTTTCTTTCAAATTCCTTAGTCAATAAAATGGCTTTTTTCCAAGTTACAGAAACCATTTATTAAGCCAAAAAAGTTAAGACGAAAACAAAACAAAAAAATTGCTAAAGAATAAAAATTAAGAAAATTGATAGCTAGCCATACAATACCCAAAAGAGGATTACTATATTTTTTTATTAATAACGGCCGTAGGAACAAAGGTAATAATAATTAATGACAACAAGAGATTACAGCTTTCTTTCTACCCTAAGGTAAAGGATTTCTTTAAACCATCGCCACAGCTACTCCCATCGCCAAAATCCGTTTTTGGTGTCCGTAATAGGAACTTCCAAAGATCCAAATGACATCGTTTTGAAGAACTAGTTCTTATTTCTTAAGAACTCATTTTCAAGTTCTGGAAAAGATTTTGATAGATGGATGAAGTTGCGCGTATTGGGCTCTCACCCAGTTAGATCTGAAAAATGCTACCGTAAATGCACGCAGAACTCAACTACTCAGAACGCAGAACAAGTTTCAGAAAAATGCAAAATATTCCTGAAAAATTATACAACCTCACCTCATTTTGAAAAGGATATTTTACCTAAGGCAACCGTTGTGTAACTAAGGAATATGAGTTTTCAACTAAACCAGGAAACAAGCTGCATTTGAGCCTTTGATGAGGAAGAGCAATATTTGATTGTGAAGATGATTCTTTCAAAATAAATAAATTTCAGAAAATGTTACGCATTCCAATCTGATTTCGATTGAACAAGTAAGTGACACATCTTGAATTTGAGTTCGTGCAAGCAAAAGTCACGCTTACAACTCAATCCTTGAAAAATTTGAAACTGTCAACTTTTTAAAATTTAAAAGAGCAATATTGAGACTTTTTTTAGAGCCTGACATTTTGTAACTATGGCTTTGAAATTTTGTAGGCATTTTTAAAACTGATTGTTAAGTTTGTATCAAATCAACGAGTGCAATTAGCATTACGTTCTGCCTTTTGTTACTCGAGTTGAATTAAAAATGTCTTTGGCTATGCTTGCAAAGTGACCAAAGTATATTTAATTATTGAAACTCCTAAAATTAAATTTAAAAAAGTGGTTTTCAGTGATGAAATATTTAATTAATCCTCTTTGTAAAATAGATTTAAATTAATAATTCTTCCGACTAGAAATCCTCTTTATTAATGGACAGATCCTAGAGAAATTAAATCAAAATTCTTTTGCATCGCATCTAGGCAACTTTATTATTAATTTTTTTAACATTCCCGTGAATCAAACAGACTTCCCATTACAGCCATAAATCGTTGACCTGTCAAAAAATTCAAATTTTTCAAACACGTTTCGCGTTCTCAATTGCAGTGGGTACTCCTTTAGCTGTTGAGAAATGTTTCATGAAGTAATTTATTATTAAAACCACGCTTTTATACGATTTTAGTAATTTAATTTACATCTCTCCTGAGCCAGACTAAAACTTCATTCTTAGCAACTTCAAGAATTTATTTGTCAATTACAGTGATTTTAATTTTTTTTAATCCAAACGAAACATTTTCTCATCACACGCCTAGTCGCAGAACTTCTCTATAAACATTATTTAAAGAAACCTAAAGAAATTTTGTCACTGTTTGGATGTAAACATAATCAATAAATCAAAATATTAAAAGGTGAGTGAAGTAGACTCGCGTTTGAACAAATCCGTAGGAGCCTCTAAAATGTTTTAAAAATCCAGATTTCTTAAATGAGAATCACATTACAGAAAGAATTTTAAATACAAATAATTTAAAAAAATTTAAATATGTTTTGTAATATGTATTGTAATATATATGTTTATATTATATATTGTATATATATATATATATAACAACTCCAGCGGAAAATGAGAACCATCCAGAGAAGAGCCGGACAACTACACCCTGCAACGGCAATTGAACGGCAAACACTACCCCGGGAAGAAGGAGGACGCGGACAAGCGGACCTCAAAGACTTACATGACAAGCAGATCCAGAGCATGAGGCAATACTTCCAGTTGAAGAGTCCCCGATCGCCACTCATCCAAGCCATAATACAAGCAGATGCAAATTACACGCCACTAAACCTGTGTAGTACCGAAGAGCGTGTCCTGGAAACAGCCAACGAACAGAAACTGAGAACTTGGGCCGGAAAACCATTACATGGCAGGCACTACAATGACCTGCAACAACCACACGTTGACAAAAAGGCATCAAATTCTTGGCTGGCCAAAGGCACTCTCCAGCCAGAGACAGAAGGATTCATGCTAGCCATCCAAGACCAAGTGATCGCAACAAGGAACAATCAGAAATTCATCCAGAGAAAAGACATAGAAAGCGACAAATGCAGACACTGTCATGCGGCATCGGAGACAATCCAACACGTGATGGCAGGATGCAAGATCCTTGCGCAGTCAGACTACAAACATAGACACGATCAAGTAGCGAAAATAGTCCACCAGAAATTGGCAGCGAATGCTGGCTTTCTGACAGAAAAATGCCCGTACTACAAATATGAGCCAGAGACCGTGCATGAGAACGAAACACACAAGCTTTACTGGGATAGAGCAATCATAACAGACAAGACAGTCCCACATAACCGTCCTGACATAACCCTCGTCGATAAATCGAATAAGACCACGTACTTAATCGACATAGCAGTACCCAACACCAATAACATACAGACAACCTACACAACGAAAATCACCAAGTACCAAGATCTCAGACATGAAGTACGAGATATATGGGGTATGGAAAAGATCTTCATCATCCCGTTAGTCATCTCAGCAACAGGGATAGTACCAAAAACGCTTGCGACGAATTTGGAGATACTCAACATTGACCCAAACACCTACATTGAAATACAAAAAGCCACAATCCTAAACACGTGTCACATTGTCAGGAAGTTTCTAGACATGGCACATTAAGAAGTGATGTAAAAAGAGGCTTGGGAACATGGCGCTCTGCCCGTCCCAAAGCCTGTTTCCGCCAAGAATGGGCGAGGAAAACTTTTTTATATATGTTATAAGAATTTTAATTACGCACGAGTGGATCATTTTATGCTTCCAGGCGTGGAACTGGCTTTGGAAGATATCGCAGAACTCCTACAGTGGAAGAAAGAATACTAAACACAGTCGAGGATAATCCTTCGACAAGCTCGAGAGCTGTAGGACGTGCGTTGGGTGTGAGCCATCAAAGTGTTTTAAACTGCTTGATTTAAGATTTAACCTGCTTGGATTTTTTCTTCTGGGGTCATATTAAAAGCCTGGTGTACGAGAGTCCCGTCACATCTGAAGAAGATCTTGTTGCCCGCTTCTCTGTTGCTGCTGGACATGTGATCGACATGCCTGACGTCTTTTCTAATGTACGCCGATCCATGCGCCGTCGCTGTGAATCTTGTATCGCTGTTGGTGGCCGCTCTTTCGAGCACCTCTTGTAAACTATTAATAAATTTTTGTTTTCTTTTGTCTTTACTTGTCTTTTCAGTTTCCTGTGATTCATACTGCTTTACAAGCTAGCGCTTTAATGTGTCATTACCGCACACACATTCCTATACGAAATCTGCTTATTTAGGTCCCCTCTACCTGCCTTTACATTTTTGACATATAGTTTAGGACCACCCTGTATGTGTGTGTGTGTGTGTGTGTGTTTTGTAATATGTTTTGTAAATATGTTTCTTCCTTAGAAATAATCGCTATGGGTGGGATATCGACTTTCAGAGTGAAGAAACCAGGATAGGGAGAGCATCTCTTTTTCTTCTAAACAAAAATAGCTCTAGTTTGAGCTTATTTATACGTGGGTGTTGAAAATTATTGAAAATAAATTACCCACGAAAACTCACAAAAAACTCACCCCGGTGGCTTTGTGTGTTGACCATTATTTGGCAATTATGTTATCCCTCTGAAGGGTAATAATATCTTACATCCTTGTACATGGAGAAAGAGAGGGTTTTTCCTGTCCTCGTTCATCTAGCGGTCAAGACGCTCCGGGCTTAACGAAGACCCCTAGGTCGAATCCAGGATTGGGACGGCGTCTCTTTTTCTCCTAAAACAAGAATAGCTCTTGTTTAAGCTTGTTCACACGTGGATGTTGAAAACTATTGTAAGGTATATACTTTCTTTCACTGACGCAAAACTGAAATTATAGCCGGATAGTGAATAACTTTAACTTTTTCGTCACGATCGAAATTGAACACCGCAACTCAACAATATATTCCGACACCACAGCTTCACACGTTTTATCCTCTTAATTCTGAACATATGTATACGCCAAATCTAGCTTTATCCTGTGCCTTATATCGCAGTTTTTCAATGAGGCCTCACACAAACAATGGCAGATTTGCGATTTTGCCGCCTGTAGGCTCTGAATTATTTTGCCGCCTGTAGAATGACATATCTTGCCGCCTAATAGTATTGTTCTGCTCCCACCTCCAGGTGTGAAAACAAAACATAATTTTGTATTTGTTAACTCCTTTCCGAGAAGAAGGAACAATAATAAGAAGTCATGCGCTCGTGTTTTCTCAGCTTCTGGGTTTTGTAAAAAATGATATTATTAAAGTATTATTTATAGCGTTCGAATTTAGGTACATTTTCTCTGTCTGTCCTGAAATGCTATCTTCTAATACCGCCGTAAAGTGGTGACGACGTACGTGATATTTAAAACACCTTCTGAATTTCATCAACGATCTATCGCTGGATTAACTGACGTTCTAAATGAATTCCAAGAAATCCTAATTGTCAATTTACTTAGTCGCATTTTACAGCCGTCGGATATCGCCAATATCGTTCCACATCACAATGCCAAGCAGAAAAATTAACCATCATCACATCGCCAAGGTAATTTTTTTAAATCGCCAATGATCACCAAAATTTCTTTCTTATACAAACGTCTTTCAAATTAACAACATAAGCGACACTACAAACCCGCCTTTCGAATTGTCATGTGTCCCCTTCAAAGCACTGTCTTTTTGGAAAAACAATACAAAACTTGGGTTTCGTCAGCTGGAAAGCCAGTTCATTACTTTGGGTATTAAAGACAACCGAACGAAGTTCCACTGTGTTGTAGCAGCTCTTGAACCAGAATTACTTTTGAGGATGAGAGACATTATAAGAGACCCTCCTAGGGATGCCTATCTCGCACTTAAAACACGAATGATTTGCCCAGTCTGAAGCAGCCAGGCTCCAGACATTCTTGCAGGATTTGACACTTGCAGATAGAACGCCAGTTACGCTACTCCGGGAAATGCGGGAGCTATCGTCGGGTAAATTGAATGACTCTCTGCTTCAAAGACTTTGGCTGAGAAGACTTCCTCTCAACGATACTCCTGGAAATGCGAGAGCTATCGTCTGGTAAACTGAATGACTCTATGCTTCGAGGACTTTGGCTGAGAAGACTCCCTCTCAACGAGCAGCAGATTTTGTCTGTTGGAAGCGAAAATCTCGATGAACTAGCTGGAATTGCTTATAAAGTTCATGAAGTAGCAGGGTTGAATGGGAGTATTACCAAAGTATAACGACCCTCAGAATCTTATCGCACGGACAACACTTTACAAGAATAACTTAGTCAATTAAGAAAGAAAGTTAGACAACTAACAAGCTTAATTTATAGTCGTTCGCCCAGTCGCGGCAGACGAGCTCCAATTGTCCAATGGATACAACTCTCGAAACAATTCCAGTAATTCGGACCCAAATGATAACATATATATACTGGTACCACAGAAAATTTGGTGATAACGCGCTGAAATTTAGAGAGCAGGAAACGCGGAACCACGATCAATGTGACGGGATTAGACGCGAGTGAAAATATAAGCCGTCTTTTTGTTAGAGATCAAATCTCGAGTCACAAGTTCCTCGTGAACAATGGTGCAACTTTGTCTGTATTCCCCCAAATACTACGCTAAAAGATCGTGTACAAAGGATTTATTTCTATACGCTGCGAACTGTATGAAAATAGACATATGGGGTACAATAGAAATACAGTTAGATTTCGAATTACATAGAAGTTTTTCATAGAAATTTGTAATAGCAAACGTCTCTAAACCAATTGTTGGTGCTGACTTCGTGAAACATTACAATCTCTTAATTGATGTTAGGAATCAATGCTTAATTGATAGGATTACGCTACTCATGACTAAAACTGACACAGTCAATACACTTGCACCGCGTCTGACAACGTTATTGGGAAGTTCGTCCTATCACGAAATTGTAACCAGACATCCTAATATAACAAGATCTCAAACTGAAGAAGACAAAGAATGGAAATTACGTTAATTTTTTAGATCTCCATATAGAACTGGTTAAAGATTCTAGTCCAAGGATTTGTATCTATGACAAAAGAACGGATTTCCCGTTCAAAATGATTACGTTGTTAAGTTTCGAATCTAATATAAGCATCAAAGTTCAACGCAATATTATTATTTCTCAATTAAAAAGAACCCACAGAATTTGCCTTGAAGACTTAAGCCTTTTAGAAGCTATTAAATTGCTTGAATGCAGACTGAAAGGCAATCTAATACCGGAACGTTTTATTGCTTATTTTTTAATAGGTTCAAAAACATAGCTCTGAAAAAATCTGTCCATTTTGGAGGCTTTCCTAACGCTTTTGGCTTCCTTAGCTTTAGGCTGGCAACTCTGCTGCCCTGTTGCCCTCCCCTCCGCTCTTTTCCGTTTAAGCCTAACTTTGCTCATACCTTGTTCGCTGTATAGCTATTCCTTCTGAATCTTTTATCATTTTCATAAATTTTATTCGTTTTAATTCGGCTCGTTTTTTGCTCCTGAAATGTCGTGAGGCGTGGAATTTTTTTAGCTTAAGCTACTTTCCATACAGAAACATTCCATTGCTGAAGGACCACGTGCTTGGAGCCTCCCTTGAAAAAGTTCCTACACGTGGAATCCCGTTTTTCATTTTCCATTTGTTATGATATTTTCGTCAAATTATCTCCGTTTCTTATCTCAAATTGCTTGTTTTTACTTACTGACTCTATTTTTGTGTTTCTCATGAAGTTGTTAAACTTATTGGCAGTGAAAATATTTTTGCTAATTTATTGTTATTCTGTTTTTATTTTTTATTTTTAATGTTTTTACTGTGTTTCTGCTATCTCTATTTCTGTCAATTTCCTGTCATTTCAATTTTTCATAACTTTCTTACATTTCTAAAAATACTATTTTCATCATAAAAAATGCAATTGCAGCTTTTGCGCAGTCACCTTTTATGAATTGCTTATGCTTCTTTTCATTTAATTTATTAAATTTCATTAATTACTTATGCTTCTTGTCATTTAATTTTATTAATTCCTTTAATATATAAGTATGTATGTATATAAATTTATTTTTATGTTATTTCATATTTTCCTTATTATTAATTTACTACATATATATATAGTTTATATGGCACTTACATATTCACTGGTGCCTTTGGCAATAAATTTCCATTACGAGACAAAGGTTTGGTAAGTTTTAAAAAAACTGACTAAGCGATTAAAAAATTAGATATTTAAAAGCCATGCACTATACAAAAGGAAGATATTTTTTTTATTAATTTGCAATGTTTTGGCTACATAACCTTTCTGTAGTTTCAAAAATGCATGAAATTTTAATGCTAATAAAAAAGGAAATGTACACACTACTCGAGACAAAAATATGGAAATTCTAAATATCAAGACAAAAATATGGAAATTTTCTTGCTAGTATTTGATCTAACCATCCTTGGCTGTGATAACTGCTTGGATTCTACGAGGCATGGACTCCATTAACAGCTGACAATCATCACCTATAAGCGCATACCAAACACCATGAAATGTTTTTCTTAAATCATCCATTCCAGCTGATTACACTTTAGAAATAGCCCTTTTCAATTTTTCCCAAATGTTTTCAATTGGATTAAGGTCAGGACTTGACCATGCCTGGCTATTTGAGAACAGTTAGATTGTGTTCCTGCAACCATGGTGTAGTATTCTTGGCTGTATGATATGGTGCTCCATCCTGTTAGTAAGTGTACTTACCATGTGGAAAATAATAATTTGCACTTGGGATGAGGTGATCTGCCAAAATTTCGACATAATAGGGACTGTTTACATTCCTATTAAGGAAACAAAGACTTCCAACACCAGAGGCACACGTAGAACCATATGCCATCACACTTGGTGGAAATTTGACCTAACGAAACACAAGATGAATGGAATTTATCTTCCTTGCGACGCACTACCTTTTGTTTACCACCATTAAACAAATAAAATCTGCTTTCTTCGCTGATAAAAGTAACCTTTTTCCAGTATTCTGTGCTCCAGGTTTTATGTGCGTTATTCAATATTAGTTATTTTCAACGACGAAAGCAGATTTTGTCTGTTTAATGATAGTAAACAAAAGTAGTGCGTCGCAAAGAAAAGAAATTCCATTCATCCTGTGTTTCAAGTCAAGTCAAATTTCCTCCAAGTGAAATGGTATACGGTTCCATGTGTGCCTCTGGTGTTGGAAGTCTTTGTTTCCTTAATAGGTATGTAAGCAGTCCCTGTACTGTCGAAATTTTCACAGATCACCTTATTCCAAGTGCATATATTCATATATAATAAAGTGTTCGAATAATGTAGTTGTAAGTAGTATGAACATAGTATATACGCATATTTTATATTCAGTATATACTTGGGTTTTTTTTAACATACTTTGTATTTTCTTTTTCTATAGAATTTTTAGTGTTTGGTTTTGTTTCGTTGGTTTTTTCTTGTTTGTTTTAAGAAGGTATTTTTATTTATATTCTACGCATATTTATGTATTAATATTTTTCAATGCATTTTATATTTATGTTTGGATATTTGCATTGTATTTTTTTTTTCTATTTCCAATGGCTGTTAGAAGATACGTGAAGCCAACTACCTGAGACCATAGAAGAGGCCCATGTGCCCATTCGGTGTTATTTGCTTCTCAATATTATTCCCACGTTATAAACGAAGTGAACGTAAGGCAGTGGAGTAGATGGTCTAAGTCTGTTTCTTCGCGAAGATTACACAGCACACAAAAAAAATTGGGAAATATGCCAATGCGATATATGTGCTTATTTGCATTGCATGTGAGTTTTGATTACGTTTATTTTGTCACAGAGAGGGGAATATATTTTACGATAAAACCCTTAAATTCTTTAAAAACGAAATACACACAAACACAGTTTAATGTCAGATGGAGTGACATTTTCTTCGTTTCTGATCTAGTACCAACGAATCAGTTTGGACAAATTTCTGATGAATGTGGACGTTTGTTTTCCGCCGAAATAATTATAAAATATCACTCGAACTCACATTAAACTCCGTTTGGGGTATTTCTTTTTCAAATATTTTCTTGCACAGTGCATCGTTCGTCTTTTCACCTTAATATCTTTTTTTAAAAGCAAATGAAACATCGTATAGGGAAATGACAATATTTGTGCTCCATTTTACAACATCGGCAAGTAAATTTTCCCGACCCTTTTAAAATTTCCCTTTTCTTGAGCAGGGGAAAAAGTTGTAAAGACGAAGATCGTGGAAACACTACACTGCTCTACCAGGTCAATGGTTAATTTCCCGAACAAACAACGTCAGTTTCCCGGGTGGCGATTAATTATATTAGCAGTTTTTATTGGACTTGACGGCTTTTCTGGACAGCCGCCAAAAATAAAGGAGTCTGACATGTCCTGTCTTACAGAATTTAGTTTTATTTTCCACTTCCACCACAAGACTCGCATTCCCCTCCCTCTTATTAACTTAGCTCTTGATAGATAATTGTAATATCAACACGTCAATTAGCATTATAACTGTTACTGAATATACGAAAAACTATAAGAATTACATTCGATGTAAATAATTAAATGTATCAGATATATTGAAACATTATGAAATCCCATCCATTGGTTTAAATTGACCATTTTTTTAGGAATACAAAGCTTGTTCTGACCATGCAAACTTCAGTAAGACAACCAGTATACAAGCATTATTAGTTAATTTCAAGATTCATTTCAAGGAACTCCTTTAATCTATGGATAAAAAAATCAAGCAGGCTTTAGATTACATTATCGCTAAAACAGTTTTTAAAGACCACAGCAAACTATTTCGAGAAAGCTATGGCAATTAAATTACATAGTTTTTTATAAGTAGTTATTAACAATTATTATTAATAATATGTATAATAATATGTAAGGTGCTATAATTAGATGAACACATCCCGCTGGGGATAGCTTTTTATATCGTTAAAGCGATACGTACTTATATATTTTTAATTAAATCGCGGATAAATCCGTTAATATTTTGATTAATTTCTTATGTTTTTGTAATTTTAATTTAAAAATGTACTCCACAGTGGATGCATGCTTTCAATTTTTGTCGTGTTGGGTAAAATGTATACTGCGATGTATCTAGGCTGTTTAATGATTGTCGAACGAAACTGACATAGCAATATTCCTTGAAATTTTTTGGCATTATAAAATGATATTGAAAATAGCGACAAAGGATTCTTTTAATTGCGATGAACATCGAAATATTAACAATAAAATTTGCATTTGTTTGCATTCTTTACGATTAGTTTAAAACCAATGGCAGTTGTTTATACAAAAGCGTAGGTTACAAAGTTAGGAGGAGGCGCTTTATACACGGGCTTCCAGATCGGACAGGGTACATTCAAAGATTTTACCCCTATTATCCGCTTTCTCCTGCCGCTAATCTTCCTGGTCACGTTTGATCCAAGGAACGTATAATAAAGGATATTATTATCTATTGATCTTTCTCGCGTTCCGAATAGTTTAAAATAATATCAAACACTTCAATTACAATAATAGAAAATAATAATGTCAAAGACTTAAAACCCTCAAAGAAATGCTTATTCATTCTCTAAATCTTGCACGAAACAATTATCTGAAATGTAAATGTAAATAAAAACTTCTTCCCCTTTTCGTCATCAAGCACTAGGGGACGCATAGAGCTTTTACAAAAATCTCCATCTATTCCAATCTTCTGCCGATCTCCTAGTCCCTGTTCATACTTTGCCCTCTTCTTTAATTTCATCGGGTGTACAGGGGCGGACTGGGTCGCCAGCCATTCGGCCTGTGCGCCCTTGTGGGCCATAGGATTCGCGCCCTCCGATATCCAAGGTATGCACCCTTTGAAAGGACCCAGTCCTCCCCTGCCTCTATATATATTTTGGTCTACATCTGTCTTTCTCTTTTCTTTGTGGTTCCGGTCCAAAGTTTGTTTAAAATCATTGCTCAAAGTATAAACTAAAACTGAGCAAGTCGTTTAAGAATATATTCCATCATGAAAGGCTGCAGTTCATCAGTTAATTATGATGCTTCACCTTGCAATATACAGGGTGGCCATAATTAAACGGGGGTGTTTGTAGCCCGATGACGGAAAATCTGATGAGCCAAACTGAACCGAATTTGGTGTGCATACTTCTGGGGCCATTGAATTTTGGTTTAAGAAAATTTGGAATTATCTAAAGTGTGCAGTTAATATTACAACTTTTTTAATAACAGGATTTTACCAGCAAAGCAAAGCCACGTTGGGTTAATATAGAATATCAGTTTTATCAAACAAACGCGATGCACATTTTCAGCCTTTCTTATAATTACTAATCGACTACAATGTACTAAAATTTGTATAGAACTATTTTTTGTTATTAGATAATAAATTGTTCACAAAGAAAAAATTCATGATTCCTGGTGAGAACTCCTCTTAGAAGAGGTCCTTGGCTGGATATCACAATGTTGTGAGTTCGATCCGCACCAGAAACCATGAAATCATTATTTTCTTTGCGAGCAATTTTTTATCTAATATTATCACATCGTTGGCTATGACGAAAAAATTTTCCCGACTTTATTATCGCACCAGTCTCGCTTTTCGGACGTTCGATTCTTCGACGTCGATTTAGTTTAAAAAGCAGTCCAGGCACTTCCCCATTTCAACATTCGTCTATAGTGAAGTTTAACGTGCGCTCGTGGAGAGGAGGGTGACCGGTCGCCTGTAGCTCAGTTGGAAGAGCACTTGTCCGGATACCAAGAGATCGTGGGTTCGGTTCCCAGCAGGCACCGTGAAATCATTATTTTCTTTACGAGCAATTTATCATCTTATATTGCCACATCGTTGGACATAATAAGAAAAATTTCCCAACTTTAATATCACGCCAGCCTTGCTTTTTGGATTTTAAAGACGACTTCCGCCCCTTTAATATTTTTTATTATATTTATTATTATTATTTTAGAATTAAAAGTCCCATGATGCCAAGAGTAAGTACACCAAATTTGATTCAGGTTGGTCCAATAGATTTTTCGCTGTTTGGGCTTTAACCACCTCCTGACTAATTATGACCATCTTGTATATTTCTACGATATCCACAAACAGCTTTTAAGAAATGTATTATATAACTGAAATTTTAAGTAAAAATATTAAATTTAAATAAATGAAGAAATTGCAAATTTATATTAACATTACTTGTTCTCGTTTTTCTCAACTTAATATTGACATAAATGACGTCATCTAATGCAGAGCTTCGATCATATAATCCATATTCATTATATATCTCTCTATTCATTATAAACCCTCTATTCATTATAAACCCTCTATTCATTATAAACCCTCTATTCATTGTATAAGCTAAAGTGCAGAGACAAGTTTAGGACAAATGGCGCCTGGTGCGAGCCCAAAATTTGCCACCCCGCGCCTCACTAAATATTAATTATTTTCAAAACAATTCTTTTTATGATGCAATTTTTTTAAGGATCTTCTCAGTGCGCTACCGAATCTTATTACCAAAATATTGAATATTATTACAAGACGGAAAGCCACGATAACAATTAAAATTTCCTTACAACAAATAACATGTAACTGATACACAAGTACTTTTTTTTTTGACGAGCCAAAAATTAAATTTCATTAACATAAAAATTAAAGCTTTACACGTGTTTCGATAATCTGGAATGCCTTCTGAATAGTCAAATGAGCTCATCCACATTGATATAGTTCTACTTCCATAATTTCTTACTGGCAGTGTTATATTAGGATTTTTCATTTTCTTACACATCTACTTTATTAAACACATTGTAGTAAAAGGTAGTTTATACACGGATTGGGGATAGTCAAGTTATTAATAACTTAAATAAGGTTTAAAATACTTTGGTTAAATATTAAAAATTGAATAAGGTAAATTTTTATAAAATCTCTTTTCACTTCGGGCTCGTCAGGCCATTTTGATGCCCCCTTGGCTTGGCAACAGCGCCGGTTGCACCCCCTTAATCCGTTAATGATCGCTTGTTACCCTTTTCTTTCATACCAATAAATCAGTGGCGAATATACGGGGGAAATTAAGGAAATTCCCACCCCCAAAAATCCATAAAAAAATGCGGTGAAAATCGGTTATAACGAGCGCCTTTTATAACGACCACCTTCATATAACGAAGGAATTTTTACAAAAAAAAGGTGGATTCCCATCCTCCATATCCAAAATCCTTCTCTTTATCCACCTCTGAATAGACACCTCATGGATTCGATGCGCATGCGCGCTTACCAATCACTCAATATTATATATAAAATTGCCTGATTTAAGCAACCAAATAATCAGTATGGTTAATTGCGAAAAAGCTGGATTTAATACTCTCTTCTGACAGACTAAATTATAAAAGTACTCGAATCGTGAACTATTTTGCTTATCTCATATAGACACCTTCGGAGACAATACTTTTATCTGGCATAATTATAAACTGTCTGTTCGGTATCTAATCAGCCAATTCATGCAATCAATTATTTATTTATTGCCTAATAAGACAAAATTTTAATTATGAAAAACTTTAATTGTAAATATTCAGTTATTTAAAAATATTATACATCATAGCGCTTTGCTGGATATTCCGCCGCGTCTGTTTATTAAACATACTTAACGTTTCACTCCGTGCTATGCGAGAAACCAAGCGAAAGTCTTGCATTTTACAGAGGGAAACTTGGTCGGTATTACTTCTGAGGATGCCCCGCATAGCACTGAGTGAAACGTTAAGTGTTTTTAATAAACAGACGTTGCGGAATAACCCGCAAAGCTCTATGAAGTATATTAATAGACGCCGTGAAAGTCTTCGTGAATGTATTTAAATATATTGTTTGGAAAAACTATTAATAGATAAAGACAAGAAATGAATCAAGGTATAATTTCCTACTAGGTCATTAATTAGTGATTTTAAGCATTATTTATCAATAAATTTCGTCATTATCAACAATTTTCACCATTACTTATGGATAATTTTCATCACTAATTTTTAATAACTGCCATCACTGTTTAACAATGATTTTCATCTCTAACTATCAATAATTTTCATCATTAATTATAATTCATTTGCACGATATTAATCTTTATTATTCCACTTCATTAATTCAGATTCTGTACCTTATAATTCGTATGGTGATCATTTTAATTGCTATTTTGTGCATGTCTGAATATCATAAGGTTATGATATAGCAGTTGCACTAAATACTCTTCGTATAAACAGCACTCCATTAATCATATCTATTACCACTGGCACAGAACCGTAACCACTTTAAGATATTTCTCGGCTGGTCGTGTAAATTCTAGAGAACGTCCATGATCGACGAAAGTTCATTTTCTGCTCCAAAATTAGGATTAGTTGTCACAAACTTTGATCAATTAGTCAACTAAAATTAATCAGTGTTATCTAATAGTAATACATCATTTTAAATGAAAGTCTAGCAAAGTGAGTCCAATCTCACTAACAGAACGTACGACATGTATATAGACTAATGCGTATAATTAATTTCATTGACTAGAATATTAATAATTAAAATTAATATATGCATAAATTTACAAGCTGCATATTTGTCATTTTGTATCAGAGCGATCTAAAACCCATCATCAAAATATTTTCGATTTGTACGAGAACTAATTATTTTCTCAGTCAACTGTTTTATTATATTCTTTTAATAAGTTGCTTTAACATTGCAATTAAATGCAAAATATATAACAAAAACTCGAAGTCATTCTGGCCTTTTCAATAAAAAAGATTAAAAAATTAATTGTTGTGGAAATTTAAATAAATATTTTATAAATTTCTGGATAAAATAAATCATAGTTTTAAAAATGTGCACTCTGCGACAAAAAATTCAACGGGCATTGAAGCAATCTGATTTTAATAATGCTTATTTTTTCAAGGTATGTCGATTATTTTGATCAAATTAAATTCTGTTACCGATGTTTGTATCAAAACATGATTTTCTTAACGAATCTCGCAGCAAATCTCAAATTCAAAAGGTGTTGTTAAAAAATGGTTAATCGTTAATTTTCCAAAACATTATTTTGTCACCCCTTCGTATATTGTATTGAAAACGAATCCAGTTTTCAAATTATATCGTCCCTGTAAGAATGGGCCTAGGCCTGAATGTTATAAAAAATCCTCTATTCGGCTCCAATATCATTTCAATCTGCACCAATACTAAAGTGTCTAACCGCCACACAACCCTTATCTTAAAGAAACTTTTCAACATTAGACGCTCATGAATATGCACATTTCTACCAGGATATTCCAATGGTTTTGGCAGCTCTTTATTAGTGAATAAGCCTCTTTTCAGTCTAGTTAGTTACATATGCACCAGGCTTACGTTCTTCGAAGTATTAGCTTTTGACTCACCGAGCGCACCACCGCTTCCGCGTGGGGCGCAATCTTGAAATTTCATTTCTTATCCAACATTCACTCTTTCGAAAAAATAACGGGGAACCATTAGGAAATTATCTGTTTTTATTGAAATTAAATGTACATCCAGCACATACACGGGTAAGGACATGATAAAAAATTCAAGGCCGTAGGGCTGATCTATGGCAAAGAATTGCATATTGAATGTTCAAATCAATAGTTGGTGCACCTCCTCCCCACCGGCGGCGATGCATACTTCTATACGTCTAGGTAAGGAGTAATAAAGGTCCATAATGTCATCCTGCGACACATTCTGCTAGGCATTCCTCACTCGTTTCTCCAGATCTGTGACATTTTGCAGTTCCCGAATCTGGCGGTCTACCATGTCCCATACATGTTCGATTGGCGAAAAGTCTGGTGACCTTTCTAGCCAAGGAAGAGTATCAACAGCACTGGGGTAGCTCACAGATATGCGAACCATATGGGGCCTGGCATTATCTTGTTGGAAAATGACTCCAAACTGTCGTGTCATGAAGAGTAACGTAAACGGCCACAGGATGTCATCAACATATCGTTGAGTTGTTAAAGTTGTATGCAGGATGACTAGGGGAATCCTGCTGTCGTATGAGATAGCACCCCACACCATTACGCTAGGGGTAATGGCTGTGTGCCTTTGTAAAACAAAGGGTGGTTGGGACCGCTGGCCCTGGCGCCTACACACATGGATCTGATGATCATCTGCTCCAAGACTGAAGCGGGATTCATCGCTGAACACTATGCGATACCAATCTGCTGGCAGCCATGATGATCGGTTGCAATACTGCTCCAGACGACACTGTCGATGGTGGATGGTGTGGTATCTTATTGTGTGAGAAGGTGTTTCGAATTAATTCTTCAACTTTCCTTTTTAACACAAACCATTTTCTTCACTCATACTCTATTTAACTAAGGATTTTTTCCTGTTCGCTTTCCAATAAAATAATCCAATTTTAAATTAAATTTTCAGATCGGTGACCAATTGGAAAATTCGTAAATAAATTTCCATAAAAAAATGTAGCTTTTATTGGCATTCTTTATCGGCGTTTACGCATTTAAATTTAAAAAAATTTAAAAAAACTTTTCATATTTTGACATTTCAAATCACGACTTCTGTTTTGACACTTGCAAATCTCCTTCAAAATATTTTTTAAAAATTCTGTCCTGTTTCAAAAAAAAAAGAGAGAGAAAGGGAAAATCGACAGAAGATATTTTTTTGCATCCAAAGCCACGAAATACGTAAATCCATTTTCTGTCCGAAATCTTAGTATGCATGCTGTATTTTCGAGATCAGTCGCTTTCTAAGTCTCTACTTCCGTTACTATTTTGAATATTTTACCTCCGCTTTTGCTTTCTCAGCGATATTACGTCCATATTCTTAAGGTTTCCTTTTGCAGCAGGCATAAAACTTGATGGATGAATGAATCAATCAATCAATCAATCAATGAATTTAGTGATTCTGTATTTCTCCCTAAAGTTGTCAACAATTTTTACAAATACGTTTTAAAATATTATCTTTATTACACTTCATAAAGATATCACAATTATCTGTAGCTAATACATATTCATATAACCTCTAGAGAGTGATGTTTCTACGTCACATTATGAATATTGTACTACGCATGACTATGACAAAAATCTTTGAAATATAGGAAAACGCCGGTAAAAGTGTTGATTGTAAGAAAGTTTAATTAATATGTAAATGCGCATTATTACAGGTTAAAAAACAAAATAAGTGTAATGTGCAAATTTAAGGCGATCAGCTACGAGAAGCGATTCGCCTGAATGAATGAATTTGGAATCATTCATTCTAATAATATCGTTATGTGATGAGGAACGTTAGTTTATGCGAATTAGATTTATTCTCTATATTCTTATGATGTACAGACTACAGCGTCGATAATTCATGATTGGGTGAATGTAATGATAATTCATAATGATGTGATTCATGATAATGTAATGATAATTCATAATGATGTGATTCATGATAATGTAATGATAATTCATAATGATGTGATTCATGATAATGTAATGATAATTCATAATGATGTGATTCATGATAATGTAATGATAATTCATAATGATGTGATTCATGATAATGTGATGATAATTCATAATGATGTGATTCATGATAATGTAATGATAATTCATAATGATGTGATTCATGATAATGTAATGATAATTCATAATGATGTGATTCATGATAATGTAATGATAATTCATAATGATGTGATTCATGATAATGTAATGATAATTCGTAATGATGTGATTCATGATAATGTAATGATAATTCATAATGATGTGATTCATGATAATGTAATGATAATTCAAGATTGGGTGAATTTAAATGTATAATATTTCTGTTCGCGCGTATATAATGTGGGAACAAACTGAGACCAGTATAAAATCCAATTGGTATAATGATTTCCTACATAGGAAAGGATTACGAAATATTGTCGTTCACAAGCCATTGAATTATTTTACATACTCTAGTGCATTTTGAAGCTAACGTAACCTTATTGACATAATTCTTGTTAAGAAATGAATGCCTCATGTAAGCTTGGGATAACTATCTTGTTATGAATAGAAGAGCATTAAGTGTTGTATCCAACTT
The DNA here is from genome assembly GCA_006491805.2 of Dysdera silvatica. Classification (NCBI taxonomy): domain Eukaryota; kingdom Metazoa; phylum Arthropoda; class Arachnida; order Araneae; family Dysderidae; genus Dysdera; species Dysdera silvatica. Next base: position 3,529,139 of record QLNU02015359.1, on the reverse strand, counting down.
CGGATCCGCTTTCAAAATCAAAGATCTATCAGATGCAAGTTCTGTTTTGAAACTGGCCATTAGTTGCAAGTTAGAGCTCTCTGCTACAAGCACGAATATTTTACTTTTGGATCCAAGTTTACAAAGCTTATATTTTGAATTTTTATAATGTTGGATACTGAAAATTGAATTATCCTCAAACACGGCATCCAGTCTCATGCTCAGTAGAAGTTTAACATCAATGTCTATATTGTAATCATTCTCCAAAACTCTTTGTTAAACCCAGTGACGACATTAGTGCTTAACAGCTAAGAAAACAAATGCTCGTTTCTTAAGAAAAGATCTGTCTGTAGCATTTTTGGTAAACATATATCTTCATGAATACAATTCACTTATCAATTACACATAAACATTCACGCCTGCAACTGAAGTGGGTCTGTCTCTTTCATGTAGGATATAGCTGCAATACAATTTTAATTTCATATTGGAAAACATCTTGATAATATTTACAAACCCAACCTTTGGGTTTATGGAAAGTTGGCTATGTGCATTGTGCATGCACACTTCGCTGATTAAAATCCTTTGTACTTATTCTTATGTGTGCAATTCCAAGCAAAACCTTGATTTCTATCCCCAAAACTCTTTGGCAAATAAGTTTTGAGTCATTGCAACAATCAGTGCCTGATGTACACACAGGTGCACATGGGGCAGCTGCCCCGGGTCCCCGATTCAAGGGGACCTTTAAATGCTAAGTTTAGTCCAATATATTCGTAAAAATTTTAATATTTTATGGGCAGTCCACAGACTTTTCAGGATTTAAAAAATCCTTTACTAGCTCCTTTCCCTTAAGACCAGGAAAGCATACCTAGATAATACGTTATATCTACCATAGTCTTATAAATAAAATTCTTTCACTCATATGTATAATGATAATAACCATAGTAAATAGAAGTCTGTCGTGCGTACAGGAGGGTGGAGCCACTTCATGACTGTCTGTCTGTCCCGGGCCCCAAATTTCTAAGTTGGACCCTGGCAATAGGAAAATTAATTCTTCTTCTTCTTCTTCTTTCGCTTTGCCATTTCCCATGTTATATGGGGTCGGCGTTATGGTCCTTTAATCTTCTCTTCCACAATCTTCTATCCAATGCCTCTTCTCTACTCCATCCATACTCTTCCAGATCTTCCGTCACTTTATCCTTCCATCTCAGATGTGGTCTTCCCCTCTTCCTCTTACCCATTACCACCCGTCTATCCAATACCTTTCCCACATATTCCTCATTTCTCCGCTCCATATGCCCAAGCCATCTTAACCTATGTTCTAATCCTAATATATAATAATACACAATAATAATAATGTATGTTCCTAAATATCTTGTATAAATTAAGCACACAGAGCGACAGGTAGATAGGAACAAGATAATAAGAACTCATGTGTTATTTCTTAGAGAAAGACTATTCTACACATTTACTATGCTACATATTTGCGCATATTGTCCTTAATAATCATATTCAACATACAGTGACTAAACTAGACAACAGAAAAAAGACCAAAATGTAACAAATATATACTCTGTAGTATTCTTTGGGTAATCTCTTGAAGTGTACACTCTGACTCGGAGGGAAACATTAAAATTCAGTGTTTACGAAGAGTTGCTCTGATTATTACCCTGTGGAATACAGGTCCAAAATTTGGCATCATATTTCTAAAACAGATGTCAATTAAAGCAAATATATACATAAATTTGTATAAAATAATGATATCCTCATATAACTCAAGAGATATAAACAAGGTGAACATAATACGTCTGTAAATGTAGGGACCATATGAAAATAACAGTACCTTTAATAATAAGAGTTAAATATAGCATCGTTATTGACAAATTTCTCTGTAAATATTGCCAATGTTCATTTTTAGGTTAATCTATGATGCAAATAATTCAACGGCACGCACACATGTCCTGAAGAGGATATATCATTTCATTGATATGATCAGAGTTTTACGTCTTTAGACATTTTAACATGTTTAACTCCATTAAAATCACATCATAAAACATTTTATTTTTAATTTCTCTGCATGTTGTTTACCCTACGACTAAAAAGAACACATTTGGGCACGTTTAAAAATTAAATGAAAGTTTAACACTATACATACTACACGCTGCATTTCTAGACGTTTCTTGGGGTACATACATACTGCGATAGAATTTTATTTGTCTGTTGCTTATTTTAATTATTATAAATTTTATTGGACTTTTACCTATTTGCAGGGCGCCAAATTTTCGTGGACCGTACTTGCCTCCTTCCTTCCTTTCGTCCTTTTTTTATAAAGAACTAATAGGCAATGAGCTTCCTCTTCGCCATTTTCAAATATCTAGTCGCTAGTCACGTCCGGATTTGTAAAGCTCTGCTTATATATACTTAGTTATTAGAAAGTATACCTTCACATTTATAGAAGTTACAATCATAAGATTAACAAAAGCAAAGAATATAATAAAAAGCTTGTCAGCTTATTCAAAAATATATCCGCCTTTCAAATAAAGAAAAAAGATACAAGTGCACTCATATTTGATTTGCACCCAGAATAATAGTTTTATATTAGAAAGTAATAGAAAGACAATAATTATATTTACCTTCGAACAGATAAAAAACAATGAGAAAGTCATTAAAATTCCATTATATTAAACGCTGCCTGTGCTCGACAAAACAAATATGTTATTTTCAGCACCAAAACACAATTTCGGAAAAAGCTCATCTTGGAAAAAAATGGCCCGTCGATAGTTCACCGAAACAAAGTTATTCTTGGGAATTAAAGGGAATTTTGTTATCTAAAGCCTATCAAATGGAATAAATGTTAGTTGCCTAGATATTGCACTTATGAGACAGAATAAACCAGAAATATTGAAAAATTCAAATAGGAAGAAATGTAAATACCTTCGCCTGAACCCCGCAAAAATATCCTTCTACCAATAAACAAATATTGGTTAGTTATATGCTGTTTGTCTGTTTTTCATATTTAGTTTTCTCACGCAAGTGGTTAACTTATTTCAAACAGATTGCTACTAATAAATGAAAAGTTTTCAAAATAGGCTATCACTCAATTTACATAGCTTCCAATTTAAAAATTTATTCTTCGTTTTTATAGTCCCACGAGTTAAATTTGGTACGTTCGAAACATACATACCCGCGGATTTTAAATTTAATCTAATTCACTTGTAAATATAAAAAAATATATAAAGACAAAAATTGCCATCCTACGATGGCAAGAAAACACTCAAATAGAAAGTCTTATCGTCTGAAATTGGCTGCTGTCTCTTATAAATAGAGCCTCGATTGATACAGCTTCGAGAAAATTATTTTTATAACAAAGGCAAGTTTTGCCTCTTATCAAATTTAGTTGCGTGGCAAAAAATCAGCTGTAAAAATAAGAGTTTTATGCGTTTTACGATATTATATTTTAATATTAAATAGAAAATTCAAAGGTATGTATACTTTAGTAGTTATATATTTTAAATGTACTAAAGTCTAAATGTAACAGAAACGTATAAGAACCAAACGCTTGGTTCGTATAATAATATGTGCATGCGATTATATGTAAAATAAAATAACATATTATACAATTCTTAAAACAAAGAAAAGTGAGCAAATGAGTTTATAACTATTAATACAATATATATTTAGGACATATTATTTTTAACTAAATTATCAGTCGCCGCCCAAGGCAAGACTTTCGAAGCAGTGCAAAGTAAATTAACAACATCTTTGCCAGAACTCGCAACCTATTACGAAGACAATGCCCTTAGGCCGAATCCAAACAAATCTCAGGTTTGCACGTTCCACCTGAGAAATAGGCAGGCCAGGTGAAAACTTGAAGTCAACTGGAAAGGCCAACGATTAGAACATTCTAACAACCCAAAATACCTAGGCGTTAAGCTTGATAGAACTCTTACCTTTAAACAGCATTGCCATGACACCAAGAAAAAAGTCTGTGCTAGGAATAACATACTGCGCAAACTAACCGGTTCATCCTGGGGAGCACAACCAGACGTCCTACGTACTACGGGATCGGCACTAAGTATTTCTACGGCGGAATATGCAGCACCGGTATGGAGGTGCTCAGCTCACTCCAAACAAGTGGATGTCGCAGTGAACGAGACTGTCCGTATAGTTACAGGATGCCTTAAGCCGACTCCTATCTCAAGCATATATCCTATAATAGGTATAGCACCACCTGTAGTGCGCAGGAGAATTGCAACTGAAATCAAGCACTTGAAACAGAAGGAAGACCCTCACCATCCTTTGTACGAGCACAAGATACAGACTGTTAGATTAAAATCTAGAAAAAGTTTTATAAACTCAACAGAAGAACTGAAAACTTCTCCGGAAGCACGACAGATGTCGCTGTGGAAAGCAATGATGCCGCTTACTTCGATAAAACTTCTAGAATCAGGACTAAAAGGACTTCAACTACCTTTCTCTACATGGAAGTCCCTCAACCGCTTGCGGACCGAGGTCACCCGGTGCAAAACAAACCTAATTAAATGGGAGATGGGTAATGACGACGAGTGCGGCATGATTCAGAACTACGATCACTTACTGGTATGTCCGAGAATGTCCATAACTTGACCGAGGGAAGATCTGGCAAAGGTAAATGACAGTGCTTTATATGCTGCCGAATATTGGAAAAATATTTAATAAGTACTTAGGACACGAGAGATGAAGAACTAAATTATGTTAAATATTCCTTATTAAAATAACCTACGAATAATACAGGGTTTTATCATAAATGAAAATATTTGCGTAATATTTAATAGTCGCGAATGAAATTGATCGTAATTAAGGCAACTGAATTAAAATTAAAAGTTTCATATTTAAATGAAACATTCACGGATTAAAATAAAATTTAAATTGATAAACACCCTTTCAATATTCCTCTATTCTTTTTTTTTCTTAGGCACATGCTTCTTATGTTTTTTTCTTTATTGTTGATGATCTTGCGTAAATTTTTAGTTTTCATAGTCTGGCAATTCATACAGTTTAGTGTTTAAAATTTCTTGAATTCACTGTACTGATCCTAGAAACCATGATAGCCAAACACATACAATAAAAATTAACATTTGTTGAAATTAATATTTTTTTTTCTTTTGACGTGAATAAACAATACCGATTTTGTACCTCAGTTTTATAGAACTGGCTCATTTTATAGTAGAATAAATTCTGCCACCCTAAAGTATGGAAAAATTTACCCACAAATATTCGCGATATAAATAACTTCAAATTATTTAAACGAAAACTCCTTGATTATGTTACTGCTAGAAGATAGATTCTGAATCTAAACCAACTTATTTAATAATATATAAATAATAATTTAATAATATATATAAGCTAATTTCCACTTAATTAAGCGGTATTTTATTAATACTGGTATATGTATATATATATGTGAATTAATGTTGTATGCTGACATAATTTTTTTTATTGTATTGTGTATTTGTACGTATGGTATTTTTGTCTATATGTTGTGGCTCTGGCGATTTCTGTTTTATGGGGAAGGAGGGCTCGTCAAGAGAGCTTTCGTTCTCTTTTTTTTTCCTCATTTCCCATGACAGAGCATGCCACTATTGTTTTTATCATTAGTATCATGATTTATGTAATGCTATTTCTATCATGAAATGAATTTGATTTGATTTGAATAGGTCTAGAAATTCACTCCAATACTAGGTGACACTTCAAGGATCTTGATGTAACTTTTGCATGATAATACAAAACCACTGAATAACTCCGAAACTACAAATCCGACCGCAATGATTTTGCTATTCGAACTGGCATATAGTTCCATACCTGCCAAAACATTAAATTCACCACCGCGCATGCGCAGTTCTCTCGGAGCCGGAATCGACGCATAGCGGTCAATTTGGGACTCCCATTGCGACTCCGAGCAGCTACAATGCTGGTTTTGGTCTCAAATGATGGATCTCGATTAGACCCATACGTTGCACGTTTAACCATTTAACCGGTTTTAGTGAGTGAAAAATTTTTCAATGTCGATCAAAATTCGCAAGTTGGGGTATTCTGATAAGTTTTTAACGCATGAAATAACTATTTTCTGGGTCCCTGCCGGTTATTGCCACTTTTGTGGCAGAAACTTGCCAACCCTACAAAAATGTGAACGTCGACGGCAAGTGTGGTGTGGTTTCTCTATAATAATAAATGTATCAATCCCGTTTGGAGTTCCATTCAACCCCGCGGCCACAAACGACGTTGGATTGGGATCGTATTCACGTCCAGGGACGGATTTAGGTTCGTGGGTCCCTAGACAAATGTTTTTCCTAGCCCCTTTGCGTATATTAAGCTCGTGCAATTATACCATAGAACCCGTATATAACGAGGACCCTGGACCAACAAGAATACTCGCTATCTCCGATCGATCGCTAAATCCATCCTGGAAATAATTTTTTTAAAAAAGGAAGTTAAATCGGTATAGGTGACATATTTGTATTCCACGTAGATGCAAAAACTCTAAAATTCACGCCGCAGTAAAGTTACTGCCCTAGTGATAAGATCTAATTTGCATCGATTTTGAAGAAACGTTCAGTCTTAACCGCGCCGGGCCCCCTAAAAAAAGGGGCCCTAGACATTTGTCTTCTGTACCTATGCGATAATCCGGCCCGGTTCACGTCAATCCCTCGTCTACGTATCCTGTCGCAGTCGCATTTTCTTTTTTCGTATAAAAATTTATTCCACACAACGTAACACCTTTGCAAAAGGTTGGAGACACTAAAAAATGAAATTCACTACTTTTATTTCTCAATTATATTCGCAAATGTTTTTAAAAAACGTTTATTGCGAATCATGTTTGTTCTGAATAACGTTATGAGCTATGTTTGTTCTGAACAGTATTATAAACGATGTTTGTCCTGAACGATGTTGTGAACAATGCCTGTAGACTAGCCCCTGACTGAAGCCCCAAGGAAGAAAAGGGGAAAAAGCCCAACGAGCACATGGAGAAGAATTTCAAAAAATAAAATTGAAAAAGATGGCAAAAGAGGGGAATAGAGAAAAAAGCAAAAGACCAGCAAATAACAGAGTGAAATGAAGATACCTTGTGAAAGTCATAAGTCCCCTGGCAATTACGCCATACGTCCTATACATCAATCCTAGCCATACTTCCCCTAGCAAAGAAGGAAGAAGAGAAAGAATTATATACTAAATTATTTAATTTCTTGAATGTAGGTTATATACAGGGTGGTTATAATTAAAGTGACACTACTCAGATCCCTCTAGAACCCGTTCTACTCATCCAATCTTGATAAAATTTGGTATATACACTCTATATGGACCATGGGAAAAAGATTTCTGCAATAAAAAAATAGTTCAAATTTCGACCACTTGGTGGCGATTTCCACAAAATCTATGCAAATTAGTCAAACGTATAAAAGAACTTCATTCAGATGCAGAAAATCATTCTGCGCGTTGATTATGTTATCGTAAATCATGCCTTTACAAAAGAAAAATCGAGCTTTGCTGGTAGAACTTTTTTATCAGAACGGCAGTAATTGTTTAGCTGCACTGCATGAATACCGTCGTTTAAAAGGACTGCGAAATGGACAAATGCCGAAGAATGGTTTGAAGAAGATGATTGTGAAATTTGAGGAGATTTGGGAATTGGGTGTGCTGCCAGGAAGAGGACGGAGACCGTTTGCGAAGGAAACAGTCGAAGAAGTCGCTATTGCTGTGGTTGACAAAGCTTCCAGTTCCCGCTACTCTTCAGCAAGTGCTCGATCGGTGTCACGTGAGTTATCGATACCTTGGTCAACAGTACGAAAAACCGTGCGATCCATTTTAAAATGGTGTCCGTATAAGATTCAGATGGTGCAAATGCTGCAACCTCAGGACCATCAAAAACGTATGGACTTCGCTGTCCGATTTTTAGCGAGAATGGCTGTTGATGACGCGTGGCCTTCGAATATTCTATGGTCAGATGAAGCGCACTTTTCTTTAGATGGAGCTGTGAATAATCAGAATTGTCATATATGGGGTGCCTCACAGCCCAATGTTCTGCACCAGCAGCCACTGCATTTTGATTACGCGGCTGCACGGTGTGGGTTCACTTTTGATTTTATCATCTGACTGTTTTTCTACGAAAATCTCACTCCTCAAGGCCCTGAAAGGTGCTTTGTGACGAGCGTGAGGTACTGTGAACTCCTTCAAAAACAAGTCATTCCTGCTTTACAGGAACGGCAATGTTTGCAGACCACTATCTTCATGCAAGATGGAGCAACTCTTCAAATTGGACGAAGTCAAGGAACTGCTTTGTGCTAACTTTGGCAAGGATCGTGTAATATCCAGATTTTTTCCGGATGCTTGGCCTCCTCGTTCACCGGATTTAAGTCCCTGTGATTTCTGGTTGTGGAGATTTCTAAAAGATTATGTTTATAGAAGAGGAGTTAGGACTCTGCCTGATCTAAAAACCAGCATTACACGTCATGTTGCTGCAATCCCTCGAGATTTCCTTCGCACTACCATTGAACACGCTGTAATGCGCTTTCAACACGTGATTGACGTAAATAGAGCGCATTTTGAACAACTTCTGTGACTGATTGAAGTCTAATGGTTCTGACCTGAATTCTGATCCTCTTTCTGAATTTTTTGCCCTTCTTTAGAGGCCACAATTTCTCCTGGTGGTCGAAATTTGAATATTTTTATTACAGAAATCTCTTCCCCATAATCCATGGAGCGTGTGTACCAAGTTCCATCAAAATCAAATGAATAGAACGGATTCTGGAGGGGTATGAGTAGGGTCACTTTAATTATAAACACCCTGTACATTAATTTTGTTCAGTCTCTGTTTTTCCCGGTATGAGCTGGAGAACTGTTTTGTATTGAACTTCGGATGAAATGCATTATTTAATTTTTGTGTTGTGAAAACCCTATTTCTCTCCCATAGTTTATTGCTGAACATCTGCCGATGACACAGCAATAACTCATGTACACTTACGAGCTGGAACCAGTCTTATTTCTTGGTTTCAATCCCATCCATTCCTAAAAGATAAGAAGAAAATCCAAACTTCGCTTGTTATATGTCTGTTGTCTTTTTCGCCGGAAAAGCTAAGAAAAACTCTTGCAATACTAATCCTTTTCCACTTGTCTCTACTTGCTTTATAAATCTCTGAGATGGATCTGTTAGCAAATAACCATTTTTAAAACATAATGCTTTTATTCTGTCGACACCAGAAAAATTTTATATATTATATATAATTCTTCTCGTATTATAGGGAGATCTCTGCATAACTATAAATCCATATAGTTATATAGAATCTATCTATAACGATATATCCCTTCTTTATGCTTAGCCAATGGGTGGTTTTGTGGGTTGTAACCCCCCATTGCAATGAAATTTTGTATATTTAACATAGGAATATATGAGTCGTAGCTCTGTAACCCTCCTTATTGAGTCTATAACTCCCCCTTACGTACTTTCTGCCCACGTCTATTATCTTCTTCTCCGGTCTCGGCAGATATACAGTGCATCA
>QLNU02015359.1:3496476-3519530 GCA_006491805.2 Dysdera silvatica | reverse complement strand
TCAAGATTATTACAAGTTCCGATTTCTTTCTAGGGCATATTTTTCATTTGCCAAGGCAAAACTTAATTTTTTTAATGAAAAAAAGGACATGTACGTACTGCCAGGATCAAACTTATTGTCATATATTGTAGAAAAACTCTTATTTCGCGGATAACGGATAATTCTTCTCCTCTTTTCCACGTATTACGCGTTATGCTGTTTTCCTACGGCATAATTTTCATTTTCCAAGGCAAAACTTTATTTTTTAATGAAAAAAGGACGTGTACGCATTTACAGGATCAAAATTATTGCCATATATTGTAGAAAAATGCGACTTTCGGAGATAATTCTTCAGCCCGTTTTCACTTATTACGAGTTCTGCTTTCTTTTAGTGACATACTGTTTCATTTGCCAGGAAATTTTTAATGAAAAAATGAGACATACACATTTACAGTATCAATCTTATTGTCACATATTGTAAAAAAGCTCGACTTTCAAAGATAATGTATTATTCTTCAGTTCGTTTTCACTTATTACGCGTTATGCTTTCTTTCTATGACATACTGTTTCATTTTCCAGGAAAAAATTTAACTTTTCAATGAAAAAAAAAGCATAACGCTATCATGGGATTGAACACAAGACCATTTCTTGTAAAAAAAACCGGATTTTAGGAGATAATCAATAGTTCCTCAGCTGGTTTTCTCTTATTACACGTTCTACTGCCTTTTTATGGCGCATTTTTTTATTTTCAAAGGCAAAATTAAATTATTCACTGACAAAAATATCGAGATCGGAATCATACATTGTGACGAAACGCAACTTTCGGAGACAATCATTACTTCCTCAGAGTTTCTTCACAGGGTCTTGTGGAATAACTTTTAAATTAACTATACTTTTTTATTCTTACATATAAAAGTCCGCTTAGAACCACTATACACCCCCCCATGTTGCCCCATTTGGCGCCCTTTCGACTTTTAATTTTCACTTTCCTCGTTTGCAACGTACTCAGCATGTCTTTATCCTTTAGAACAGAAAACGCGAATTGCAAAATTTTAAACACCCATCATCAAAGTGACGATCAAAACCGCTGGAATCGAACTATGGGGTATATCGATATAAAGTAAATTTTCGCTATAACGAACTCCATCATACCGCTGAATTAATTCGTTATAAAAAGAATTTCATACCAAAATTCTTATTCATTTATTAATACGAATATTTTTATTACCCTTATTTGGAAATTTAATAAGAAGTTGTAAAAGGGGGGGTATGTACCATTTAGTAGTATTGTAACATGTCCCTTTTTTATAGCTGCTGATTAAATTGTGCTAACCTATGGAAGGTAATAATATCTTACAACCATATATATATATGAAAAAGGGGAGCGTCCTGCCTGTTCTCGATAATCTAGCGGTCGTCAAGAGAGCCTACTTTACATCAAAGCGCCCTATTTCACCGCCAAATCAAACATACAAATTTTAATCAAGCTCATGAATATCAAGAGGGTAAGATTTCAATTTATCGGCTTAACCACATACCATTGTAAAGCCTAAATAAAATGTAAAAAAGAAAAAGTATAAAATAAATTTACGCGTTCTCTTTGTAACTTTAGTATTGAAATAAATTCTCTCTCACTCTGGAATTTATAGCCATCGCATGTCGATTTCCAACAACTCAGTAGTTCATTGCATCGTGAAATATATCACGCAGGGAGAGATCATTAATGTTGAATATGCGTTTCTGAGCCTATCCAGAAATTTCACTTTCATAGTTTGCGATTACATTTGCAAATGCAGCATCTGCAATTTCAAATTTAGACCACGCAAATTCCAAAGCTGATAACCTTCTATTGAACTTTCCGTTAAATTATCTACGACTGCGACAATGCCTCAAAGTATTTGACATTGGCGCGGGGAAGATGACCTCTTCTTGTTGTAGTCATGAGGAGGAAATGCGACAGGAATAATTTCGTGTCCAGAAGTGCTGTGAAACAGCAACATCGCCATAAATGGGTGTTTTACAAACACTCATTAGGTTCGATCTGTATCATTACTTTGATTATTAAGTCACTCATTATTCGAACCATAAATGACGTCACAAAATTAAATTACCCCCTGAAACTTTTGGTAAAGTGGAATGGCAATAAGCTTTATATTAATTGACCGGAGAATTGCAAATATTATCTGATCTGCTATTTATTTAATTAACCATTGGTAAATAATAAGAAGCAAAATTTACAAACGTTTTATATTCGTAAACAATTATACATATCGTCTTTTATTATAATTAAATGTTATAGTCACTCAAATTTTAAATACTGTTCTTCATTCTTGACAGTATTTTGTTGTTAATGTTCTGATATTATAGCAAATGAGTGCTAAACACAGACTGTCCATCGGTCCATCTCACAACGTACATTAATAAATTTCTTCAAACTTTTTACTTTTGCCTCGAATCTATTTAGTAAAACCAGGTATCACTAAATGGCTTTGGCATGTTTATGGGTCGAAGTTGGCGATTTGAGCGTAAAGTACTTAAGAAGTAAAGTTGAAAAACTGGCTTCAACGTAAATTCCAGACGGGCTTGGCCGTCTTTCGTCAGTATTGCAAAAAAAGAAATATTGGCACATTGAAGATGCTGTTAGTGCATGATTAAAACTGGGAGTAAATTTTTGTTCATTGACTATTATGTGTACAGAATTCTTATTGATATATATTATAGGTGTAGGATTCTTACGAATGTAGTATATTATGGGTATAGAATTCTTATTGATATATATATATATACATATATATATATATATATATATATATATATATATATATATATATATATATATATTATTGATATAAATTCTTACTAACGGTAAATTCTATTAATTATTAAAGTATTTATTTATTATTAGTATTATTTAGTTTTAGTTTATTAGTTATTAGATTTTATTATTTAGCAGATATAGAATTCTTATTAATAATACATTTTATTAATTATTTATTGGTATATAGTACTATAGGTGTAAAATCCTTATTAATATGGAACGCTTCCAATAAATATAATTCATATATTGATCTTGGGTGGCTGATAATTATGTTTTGGTTGAAATTGAACTTGTGAACATGTTTAACCAACCCACGATTTAACCAATCCCTTCAGTGAATCGTAAGACCAGTTTAAATTGGATATAAAAGTTGTATACTAATAATGTGTTTAAATACATTTTGTAATTGATATTGATGATAGATACTGTAACTGTAAGATATTATTACCCTCCGCAGGGATAACACAATTGCCAAATATGGTCAACACAGAAAAGCCTCCGGGGCGAGATTTTTGTGAGTTTTCGTGGGGGAATTTATTATACAATAATTTTTGCCACCCACGTATTAATTAGCTCAAACTAGAGCTTTTTATTTATATTTGGAGAAAAATTATTGTATAATAAATTCCCCCACGATAAACTCACAAAAAATCTCGCCCCGGAGGCTTTTCTGTGTTGACCATTATTTGGCAATTGTGTTATCCCTGTGAAGGGTAATAATATCTTACATCTTCATATACGGAGAAAAATGCGTTTGTTCTTGTCCTCATTCGTCTAGTAGGTCAAGACACCGCGGGCTCAACGCGGGGACCCTGGTTCGAATCCAGGATGAGGACGGCGCCTCTTTTTCTCCAAATATAAAAAAAGCTCTAGTTTGAGGGCGCAGTATAGCCCAGATGCTCTTGCGCCATAAAAAAGCCAAACAATCAATCAATCAATCTAGTTTGAGCTACATAAACGTGGGTGGCAAAAATTATAGTATAATACTGTAACTGGTTGCAGTTCTTAAAATATTTTATTGTTCTTCTTAGACGAATTGATAAGTGGAGTATAATTATAATTAATTAAGTTTGGAACCGAATTATTGCGACTTAATTAATGAAAAACGCTCACGATAATTTTTATATTATGTAGCTAACCTAAATGACTTAAATAAATATTTTATGCTGTTGTTATTATATGTACGTCTTCCAGTCTTCCATCGCTTACCCGTATTACAATATGTGATTGTAAGTAGAAAATGAGCCAAAGCACTTCACAGCATCCTATTTTAATGCCAACGAAGCCAAAACAAAAGAACGCTTATCCACTAACTACTCGCTGTAGTTCGGAGGTTAGTTCCCTAGCCCTTAAGAGGTTCGGATCCTTCAAAAAACTATAGATCCGGCGCACTGTGATCCCAACTGTTTTTGTATCGCAAAAATACAAAAAAAAAACAGATTTGGCGCCCTTGGTGTCAGATAAGCTGTTTTTCATACGAGGGTGGTCTTCAAATATGAATATCGTGGGCGCCCATATGGGTGCAGTAGGGGGCTCCAGTCCTCTACCTAGCCGTTTAAAAATTTTATTTGCCGTAACCTGCTATGCATTTACTTTCAAAAGTTTTACAGTCACATTTTAAAATAAGGTACTTTTTAGCTCATTACTAATTGTCAAGCAGTATCAATTATTTTTGTAGCGTTTTGGTATCTTGTACATTCACTAAAATTCTCAACAGCTTTGAGAAGGAGGTAATATTTCTTCTCATCCCCCACCCACAGAAGTACTTGTATGGACGCCCATGGAGGATACTATTCTCTTCATCTTCAGTGTCAGATGAAGGTTTTCATGAACCCTAGGGTAAAATCATAGAATGGGCCCCAAAAATGTGGCCGTAACGATATTCATTCAAAAAACATGAGCTTGTCTTTGATGTTCATACCTTCAGAATTTAGAGTTACCAATAATGAAAATTTCTTTCTCATTTGCAAATAAACGAAGGTAAAATAATGCTTAAACTTAGATAATAGCAGGCCCTTGCGCGCACCAACGTCACAGGACCCTAGTCCCTGGCCTATGCGTAAATCCGGCACTGATTCAATTACCTGGGAATTCGATTCCCAGACCATTGTGTCAAAGGAAATCTAAAGCACGTATTCGATATCACTTCGCTTCAAACTCTTCTTTTTCTCTCTACGACAGACATTTGTATCTGCCGTAGAAAAAACGAGAAGACAGATACTTGTATCACTTCTCATATTTTATTTCATAGAAGGCCACAAAGAATCGGAGAATAAAAAAACACGTTTATCTATCATAGATGGAAAAAAAAAGAAGAGTTTGAAACTAAATTATATTGAATAGTTACCTTGGATCTCCATTCCTATGGTCTGGGATTTGAATTTTCATACAAAGGAGTCAGTGCCGTATTTACGTATAGACCAAGTAGGCTCAGGCCCTGAGAATTTGGTGCGATTTGGTTTGAATATATAGTATCTCTATACGCTATTGCATATTTTTTCCTTTATTAACAGAAAATACGTTACTGTCGATTTAACTTTCAAAGTCCACTGCTTTGGTTTGCTTTTAATTCCATGCTATATGTGTCTCAATTCCATAGTTTGCCCATAAAAATACGTCTTATATCGTCTTACATCAGCCAGGAGTCTCCTAACAAGAAGATAACTATCCTCTGATGCCATTTCAGTTGCGCGAGCCTTACTTTAATATCGCTGCACCCTGCTGCTCAATATCCGGTATATGATTAGTACTAGCAACAGAAAATGTTTTATACATTTATTGCAATGAAACATATTGTGACATGATAATAAAAACAAAACTTGCGAAGAACACAAATTGAATCTTATACATATATATATAAGATGATCGGAACTTTATTTTTAATTGTTATACTTTTATGGATAATTCTCTAAAATGTACAATTACCGTTAGTTCATTTTTACTTTCGACATACAATATAAACCCTTCGTTTGATATGGGAGTCTAATAGTTTTGTAACCTATTCGGGCCAGATTGAATAGAAATAGAAAATAATTTATTCAACCTAAATAAAATTTAATGATAAATATATTATCATTTGAATGATTAAATTAAGGAAATCTCAAAATTTTTAATTTCTACTTCAAATTTCATTACTGATAGGGCGAATTCCCAAAGCCCAAGAAGTTGCTCCAAGAAGAATATAGAAAAGGCAACTGATATCCATCTTTAACACATCCTGAAACATCACGTTTTGTTTACAAGTACGCAAATAAAACGTAAGGCGCATAAATTATGCCAACAAAATTGGTGCTTTACAAACCCTCTATGTTTCAGTATAAAAACTTGGAATTTTTTTAATTAAACATCAAAAACTGTTTAGCGGACCATCTAGAAAAAATGAAATGGTCTCTAGTTTACGTCCTCCTCTGATGATTTCACTAGTTCCTGTAAATAGTCACATGGGAATTTTTAGATATTTATAAAATGCGGAATATAGTATCCTTCCAGTATAAATTGATTCGAGGAAATATGTTGGTATCTAAATGAGATTCTCTCATTTATCAGACTCGGTCTGTACTATTGTATGCGAGACTTGGTAGCATTACTTGCCTTGCTTTTCAAAAACTGCTCTAATACCGTACCTAGTTATAATAAAAACGAAAGAGGGTTCAATATCTATTGAATCCTGCTATTAATAATTTTTATTCAACTTGTGGTACATTTTGAAAATTATATATAGTAAGTTTCACTGGTCTATGGTCATAGGGTAGCTTGGGAGGGGTACATATACAAAAAATACTCATCATACAAAAGATAGAAATTAGGGCGCTGAGTAAAAATATACATAATCATTGGAGAACAATTTCAATGAGATACAATACACTATCAGTAACTAGATTAAATAGATATTATATATCGATATAAACGTTGGAAGGGATGAAGGAGGACAAATATGAAGAGATAATAAGAACACAGAATGGAGATATAAATAATAGATATAATTAGAGATAATAAAACATTACATTTACCAAAAATTAAGAAAGAAGTAGGACAAAAAAAACTTTAATTATACAGGACTTAAAATGTGGAATGAATTAATGGAAGAAATGGGAAAAATAAATATCATTATTTTAAAAAGCATTAAAAAATTGCTTTATGAGAGGATTGGAGGATTATAAAGAAATAGAATAATATGATTGGTTGATTAATTAATAAACTGACTATCTGACTGACTGGCTGGTCGGTCGGTCGATCGATCGATCGATCGATTGACTGATTGATTGATTGACTGATTGATGTGACTGAGTGCCATTGGGCGACATCTACAAGTCACGAGCGGGTTATACTTATAATGAGGTATTTACTTGAGACGTACGTACAACGTGCGTATTGCAGATGTATGGTATATTATATATGTGTATATGCATGGATATGTATTGCGAAAGCAAATAAATTACAGTTTATTATTATTAATATACATGCGTTGCCTACGATGTTGATAATATATCTGATAAGCTTATAGATAAAAATCAATCGGATGCAATTTCGAATTTAAGGGGACTTGGAGGTTTTAAACCTTCAAAAAAATGATTTTTTTATGTAAAAGTGTGAATATTTCTGAGCATTTTAAGACCAACCGTAAACTTCTAACTTAATCAGAAGCTGAGATATAGCAAAAATAGCAAACCCTGTTTGAATAATTTGAAGTTTTAAATGTACCAATGCGCCGTGGTTTCAACTTTAAATACCCTAATTTCAAATTTAACACATTGTTTTAATAATTATTTTTCTTTTTTCTTTCTTTTTTTTTTGAAACAATAATCCAACGGGGATCACATCCAAATATACATGTACAAAGTAAGCGAAAACGAAGCGAACAACTTTCATACCCGTCGTTCACTCTCGCTTTCTGTTGTAAACAAACACGGACGCACGCTTTATCACACGTTTCTGATTTTTCAAACGTTTGATTCTTTTACCATTTTATTTCGTTAGTTATTTGTTATTGCCTATTTCGTTAATTACTAGTTGTTGCCTATTTCAAACATTATTTGTTGTGAGTTATTTTGGGTTGACGTTATTATTTACTTCAGTTTTACTGGTGATTGCCTTTCATTATTTACCTGACTAATGGCTAAAGCGAAATCTAAGTCGGGAATGCGTCCGAGAAAGAGGAAGCGATGTTTTTATGGGACAAAAGAAGCCAGTATTGAAGATACATCCACTGCTGAATATAGTAGTGCTTCTGCTAAAAAAATGAAACTAGATAATTGCAGTCAACCAGCAAATAATTTTGAATGTGAGAATGCATTTAATGGATATCGAATATTTGATTTGGACTTGCTGGTTAACACGCTTGAAAATTTTGTATGCTGTAAGGTATATGGTGGTAAAATGAAAATTAGGGAGGAATGTCAGCAAGGGCTTTCGTCCAAATTCAGTATTTGCTGGGAAAAATGTGTACTTCAGGAAGCATTTCGCAATTCAAAAATGCTGGGTGTAAAGCATAACATTCCAGAAATTAACAGACGCAGTGTTTATGCTATGCGTACCATTGGCTTGGGTTTGTCGAGTTTGAAGACATTTTGTGGTATCATGGATTTGCCTACTCCTGTTTCTAGCAGTCGTCCAATCTTAACGAGCATTAAAAATGCTCTTGCAATGACTGCAGAAACAGTGATGAAAGAAGCAGCAGTAGAAGAAAAGTCATTGACGACATTAGATGGTGGTGTATGTGTCAGTGGCGATGGCACCTGGAAGAGTCGAGGTTTTTCTTCGCAGATCGGTGTGTGCAGCGTAATCGGTGCTGAGTCAGGCAAAGTAATCGACGTCGAAATTTTGTCCTCTGCCTGCAGAGGTTGTAGCAACTACAAAGGACTGAAAGTTGGTCAGGCGTATACTAACTGGTTGCAATCTCACCAATCAAAGTGTACAAAAAATCATACAGGCTCAGCAGCGAAAATGGAAGTCACAGGTATGTGTCGAATTTTTACTCGGTCGGAGACCCACAGGGGTATACGATACCTTCAGTATGTAGGTGATGGAGATACGAAAACTTATCCTGAAATTAAAAAGTTGCGACCATATGTCAATGCTGTAGACATTGAAAAAATAGAATGTATTAACCACATAGGCAAA
Source organism: Dysdera silvatica (assembly GCA_006491805.2). Classification (NCBI taxonomy): domain Eukaryota; kingdom Metazoa; phylum Arthropoda; class Arachnida; order Araneae; family Dysderidae; genus Dysdera; species Dysdera silvatica. Next base: position 3,510,613 of record QLNU02015359.1, on the reverse strand, counting down.
AGAATGGGCGCCCTGCTTAGAAAAATGAAGCAAGAAAAAAGAGGACAAAAACTCGGACAGCAGACCGTTAAGCGGTAAACGCAGGCTTACTAATAAAATTGTTGACCGCTTCTCCGCATACTTTAGAAATGCTATAAGAGAACATAAAGGTTCTCTAGATGGAATGAGAAAAGCTGTATGGGCTATCTTTTATCACTCACGTGCCACAGATGAGGAGCCCACTCACGATTTTTGCCCCAAAGGCGTTTCTTCATACTGTAAATACCAAAGGGCAGTTGTCAACAATTCACACCATAATTTTAAACACAACAATTCAGTGCCAACTGCTGTTATGGATGCTATTAAACCAATATTTAAAGATTTAGCACATCCCCAACTTTTAAAAAGACGTTTAGGAAATGGAACGTAGAACGCAAACGAGAGCTTCAACTCAGTAATCTGGAAGTATTGCCCAAAAACTTCAGGAAGTGGTCGGCCCATTGATGAAATAGCAACCTACGAAGCTATCATCGCATTTAACAAAGTTAGTCAGGGTCGTCTCCAATTTATGGAAAACCTAGTGGTTATGCCAGGTGTCAATGCAAGACATGCTGCAATTGCAGCAGATAAAGTGTGAGTGATGAATGCAGAAAAGCAAGCTTCGATGTCCACAAAAGCAGCTCGTAAAGTTCAACGACAACTGTTTTGTAAAAAATTAAAAAAGGACTTGCAGCATGAAGAAGTGTTATATGAAGCTGGTCGATTTTAATGGTATGTAGTGAAGCATATTTAATTTTATACTTAAACTTGACTTTAAACTCAATTTTCTCTGAACGTCAAAATTGGATCTTGCGCGCATGATATAATTTTTGCTGTTTGCTATATTCAAATAAAATTTGACAGTTTCCTTCGTATAATCATATTACACAAAATGAGTGAGCTAATTTTGTTATACTAGTTAAAATTACAAGATCATGCACATAAAACTATTAAAAAAAATCACGTAAATATCCATATTTGAGAAAATCAATAATTTAAAAATTCATATTTTGCCAAATAAACTTCTTTTGCTTTCTAGAGTTTCCATTGTTTCATAGTTTCCTGGTACCGTTGCATGATTTTCGCAAACTATGATTTATTTTTTCATAAATTTTGCATGATTTTCATAAACGCGGTTATTTTCATAAATTTTTGCATATTTTCTTAAACTATGATTTATTTTTCATAAATTTTGCATGATTTTCATAAACTATGATTTATTTTGCCTAGAATTTTGCATGATTTTCATAAACTATGATTTTATTTTCGCAGAATTTGCGTTTTCATAAACTATGATTTATTTTCATAAATTTTGACCAAAATTTGTTTAAAAAATAAAATGCTCTTACAAATGAAAAAATTTTGCACGATGTAAACAAAATTAAACGAACCTAAAGTAAACTTCAATATTCTTTGCGCCTCTCTGTTCTGCATCTATATAAACGCCAGATAATATGCATTTCAACGACCACAATTACGACTGCGAATAACATGTGACAATCTTGGTAAAATTAAGTTTAAAATATGAAAATCCTTATTTAAAATAGATAAAGCGAAGGGTCGATGAAAGTTAAAGGTTTCGACGATGATATCTGTGCATTGCAGGATATATTAACGTGCTTTTACTAGTGTTCAATAAATCCGGTTTATTCTGATTATGCCTATGTTCAGACCAACCATGAAGAAAATAAGAAATAAAGCAGGAGTAACACATAAAACAACGAAATAAAAGACATTTATTACACGGAATAAAATTTACTAAACACTACAACATTTAAAGTAAAGGAAAAAAATAGTTTCACTTTAAATGTCCTGGTCACTTCAATGATAAATCGTTTAAATTACTAATTATGAGCATAGTTAACTAAATAATACATTAAGATACACAAACTCCTCCAAAATAACTCAAAATTAAAACATAATATTCAGTGTGAGGTAGATCTAACTATAAATAAAGGTTTTACTAAATAACGAAAGCTGATTATCTTACGTCGGTAAGACTTGTTATTCGTTAGAATTTATGGCAGATGAAATTTGCTTCATAGCTAAGAATGAAAAATGGGACTTAACAATGAGTACAGCATACTTGGTGTTCACAAACTTTACCACTTTAGGATCTTTCGGTATTGTAATCCCTCTAGCACATTCTCTAATAAATATATTTTTATAAATTAATATATTAATAAAATTCATAATTTGCCTTAGCTTTCTACGAAAGCCGAATCTAATGCCCATCCACCTCTTTGATCTCAAATCTCAAGATTCTCTCCTGTATTAGTCTAGCTTCTTCACCTTGACTCCCTATTAACTTTTCCTCAAATTGTAGGCGCCAGCTTGTCTTTAATTTTTGAATAACTTCACTATGCTCGCGGCTAACCTGGTACACTGACAAGGCGCAGAGCAGTATGATTCCGCCAGTGCAATATAGTTCGCCCTTTCTTACGTTAAGAGAGTTAATAGAAGATACATTTCGTACATAAAACATTAAAATAATGCTCAAATACATAAAACATAGGCATATTTGTGTAATTAAAATCTGGTATTTATTACATTTAGGAAAAAGACTCATTATAGCGAGCGATGACGTCATTCAAGTAACTGACCACTCAGAGGACTTCGTTTGCTTGGCGAGAAATTTGGCGCCTGGAATTTTGGCAACCGCGTTTTTCTGCATTCCAAATTAGGCGATAAATAGCCTAATAATGTTGAGGGTTATCTCATTTTTCGCCAATTTGCGAATGAATACTCGTTGCACGGGCGCGAATAGGTCGTCGTAGCCTTAACAATGTAGTTAGCTTTACTGCGAGTATAGTATGCAATTTAGTACAAATCTGGAATCTGAAAAAAAAATTAGGTATTGATATGGCCCCATTTTTTTCATCCCTGAAATCATTCTGAAATGTTTATTCTTCAAATTATAACTGTATAATTCCCAGATGGTCAGCCCTCACCCCTGCACTTGCAAACACAAGCAATTATATCATTTGCTTTTTAGTTGCATCTGATGATATGCTGAACCACAAAAAACGTGAATCTTGTGAGAAATCGAAATCTTTTCTATGAAATTGAAATTTATTTTTAATAAGCTACATTTAAAGGGAATATTTAACATGAAGTAAATTACAAAACTGTGAAACACGCCTGTTTTTACAAAAGTACCTCTCTAAAAGCAATTTTCCTGGTTCTGATAATCAAAGCAGATACACAACTTTTTACTCTAAACTCTAAACTTCGTTTTCATGGATTTTTTCCTCCGTTGGACACAGTGGAATATTATGATACTCTGAGCCTTCTAACTTGTACTCTGAAAATAATACTAAACTTTATTACTAAACGAAATCATCTGAATCGCAATTTAAAAAAAAACTAACTACTTTTCTATCATAAGAAGAGAAAATGTTAAAAAAATAGAAACGAATAAATAGAACAGTTCGCTGCAACGTTAATACTGAATTATCCTAAGTTACATTAATAATTGTATTTTGTCTGTACCCAGTTTTCGTGAGATTTATAAGAGTCAATTATATACAAAGAAGTCGCTTATTATTGTAATATAATGGATGCACATGATGGAGATTTTTATTCTATTATGGTAGTGGCATCGTTTTATAGTCTCATATGTTGGAATTTTTCCCCAGCTTTCGTGAGATTTGTAAGAGTCAATTATGTACAAAGAAGTCGCTCATTATTGTAATATAATGGATGCACATGATGGAGATTTTTATTCTATTATGGTAGTGGCATCGTTTTATAGTCTCATATGTTGGAATTTTTCCCCAGCTTTCGTGAGATTTGTAAGAGTCAATTATGTACAAAGAAGTCGCTCATTATTGTAATATAATGGATGCACATGATGGAGATTTTTATTCTATTATGGTAGTGGCATCGTTTTATAGTCTCATATGTTTTTCTGCTAGTGGAATTTTTGCCTATGGAATTTTTCTGCTAATTATCTTTTAAGACTCAGAAGAATATATACCAACGAATAGAAGTCTCATGGGAATTAAAAACATCTCAGAGGTATATGTTAAGGAATATATTTGCTTTGAATAGTTATGAAACGTCGAAAAAGTAAAAGCCAAATTTGTTATTTTGTTTGGAAAATATAATTTTTCTTAAAAAGGCGGAAGTAGTGTTCTCCGTTGTGACTGATTCTTCAAATTTAAAGAAAGCAATACTTTGTAGATTAAAAGGCTCTGCCAAAATATCTCTCTCCTTTATCAGAGGTGTTATTCGAATTTTGACACTTCAATACGCAGTCAATTTGTTGTCATTAAAATCCGAACATAGCTATGTTCAAAACTATCCTTTTATCAGGAAAGACCAAATCAAAATGGAAACTGCTATGTGGCCATATTCCTCTCAAATTTTCAATTCTCTTAAAGTATGGGTAACTAAACTCGGTATTGTATTAATCGAGATGCTGGCCTTTGTTGGAAATTAAATTTCAATTCGCGTTCCCGAAGATTCCTCTCAATCTTTGCACTTCAGAGTCTTCACAAATCCCCGTACCATGTATTAAAATTTATTGTATAGCATTTGAATGGTTCGCTTCATTGGAAAATATCAATAATGGAACCGGATGCTATTTAAATTTACTTGGTAATATTCATAAGTTTGAATGAATTCTTAAATAATATATTTAGGCTAAATATATGAACAGCAAGACCAACCACCATCTTAATATCAATAGCACCAGTTCTAAACCAATATGCTATTCTTTTTCCAGTACAAAAGGCCATATGAACAGAAATCCTTGGTTATAAATAAAATATGAGCAGAGTATTAAATGTGCCAAACAAGAGACAGTGCATAGTCTATAAATATATCAGGAAAAAAAAAGACAAAAAAAATAAAAGTTAAACGATCCGGGAACAAATTGGACGCATTACGTAGACGGGAACATCAAGTATTCTGTAGGGATGGCAAGTCTCTGGCCTCGCAGTACCTGGCGTGTAAAGTCTTCCCGAGAATGCGGGACAGGTCGGCAGATGATTAACCTTCATCACTTCCGTGCATGCATATAGAGGACACAGAGGATTGTCCAAAGTTCCGATTCTATGCAAATGTAAAGCAAGGCATTCGTGCCCTGTGAGAAGTATGAGTGCCGCGGTGGCTATTCCTCTAGGTCGATCCGGTACTTTGTCAGCAGCATCTCTCCATAGCTTGCTCTTCAATCTTTCTTTAAAGCTGAGACTGCGTATAGTTCTGATCTTGCGATGAATAGCAAAGGAAGCAAATTCGTAGGTGATGTCATAGGTGGTGGACTGAAGAATTTTTGTGCCTTTCTTTGCTGGAAAATCTACTGCCTCGTTTCCTGGTATGCCACAATGAATCCATTGGAGAAAAACTTGTCTCTCTTTTTCTTCAAGCTCTTTTAAGGGGGATCTAAAGTCCATGACCGTTTTATGAGTTATGGGCAAATGATTGTTTTTCAATGGCTTGGATGACAGTCTTAAAGTCAGAAAGGATCACTACTAGTGAAAAGGCCGAAACTCTTTCTTTCAACAGTAGCAAGGAAATGCGAATCTCTTCAATTTCCTCCTTCAAATACTGTGCTGTTATGACTTAATAGTAAAAAATTGGCATCTTTTATCCATCGGTGTAGACGTGAAGCCATGCTTCGGGACTATAACTTTTGTAGATGGTTGTCATGACCGTTGCGAATAGGAAATCTGGACATCATTGTACGTTTAGGACCGCGTGACAAAGGTCGAGGCGTAATTTAATGTCTTTGAAGTCAACAGGGTTTGAGGAAGGTGTCCATGGATGCTGATTTATGCTTAGTTTCAGCCTTTCCTCGAGAACTTTCTGAATGAAGTCCATTTGAGTTTTTAACTTTCGAGGTTGGCAATACACAACAAGACCATCTTGTGTCTTAAGATAATGTAATTAATTTCTCAAAAAGTTTGAGGACAGATTCTATGACTTCGTTTCCTATGCTCAGTTCTCCAGTGAAGTGTAACAGGGCATCGATAAGTAAGGGTTAACTACTCGGATAATAAGACTGATAGCCTGGTTTTACATAAGTTCCAATCTATTGAATAAGTTTTGTGATGCTGTTATCAGTGGTGCACAACAATATTTCAGGACAGGTTCAATAAAAGTTCGAAATGTCGTAAGCAACGTGGATGTAGTGTATCCCCATCTAACCCCCGGCCAACCGTTTAAGAAGGTTGAGGCGTTTTCCGAATTTTTTTTCCCCCAAGTCCTCGACGTGTAGTTTATATGTGAACTTTCGATCAGAAGTCGCAATCAGATATAATCCGTTCGTGGAAAATTGACGGGTAGAACCGTTAGAATTCAAAGGAGCTGACGTCGCAGACGACTTGTTTCATTGCAGTAGAGCGTCTTTCATAACTCGTTTTTCACGCGCGAAAAACGAGTTACGAAAGACGCTCTACCCTCTACTGCAATGAAACAAGTCGTCTGCGACGTCAGCTCCTTTGAATTCTAACGGTTCTACCCACCAATTTTCCACGAACGGACTATACTTAGAAGCCTGGGTTAGAGGCACTAAACCAATTTATATGTTTCGAAACATATTTTGGTTTGAAAACCCAAATTTTCTTTGGCCCTGCATTTAATTATTTAAGTTTTTTTTTAAACTACAACTTTATAACCAGCAACGATTTTAGTTAAGAAATCCATACTAATAGAGGGTGGGTTTTTTGTTTGTTTGTTTTTTGTTGTTGTTGTTTTTTTAGAAATCCGTACCAGAAAAAAATATTTTTTTTATTATTTAAGATATTTTCGTTATGTATATTCAAATAAGAGTAATAAAGAACCATAAATAAAAATTGTGCTTCTGTGTTTTTATTCATAACAATGCCTTCAAACTCTATTGTTCATCTATATATTTTGTATCTATATATTCAAGAAGAATGGTTTTCCGCCAAATAGCGCTGAAACCATCTCTTTCAAAATAACAATAAAGAAAGTTATAAAGTGCTACCAACGCGATTTTGAAAATGAACCGAAACTATATACAGTGAAATCTCTATACTATGATACTGCCTATGATGACAATCTGTCTATAATGATAGTATCGGTCCTTTCAGAATCGTTATAGGTCTATGTCCCTGTATTTTCTGAAGCATTTATCGAATATGGCCTGAATAACACTGCCGTATTTCTAAGATAATTTTTGTAAAGTACTCAATTTTATTAGAACATTTCGCTGAAACAATCCGTATACATGTCCATAGAAGTATATTGAGTCCAAATCCACATTACTCTTCCTAAGCAGTGATTAAAGCACCACAAATTATATATTACAATATCAGATTTCGAATGAATTGGTATTTGTCTTGTACATTATAATGCTCAGTCGCTCAGATCTACAGAGAACATGTGTGATTTCTTTCCTAGTGGAAAAGAACGAAATTTCCTGTCAGTTCCAGATGTAAATCATCATCATTACATTTTGCACCATAGCAAAAAAATAAACTGCTCTCCATATATGTGAAGAGCAGTTAAAAAATAAACTGCTCTCCATATATGTGAAGAGCAGTTAAAAAATAGACTGTTCTCCATATATGTGAAGAGCAGTTAAAAAATAAACTGCTCTCCATATATGTGAAGAGCAGTTAAAAAATAAACTGCTCTCCATATATGTGAAGAGCAGTTAAAAAATAAACTGCTCTTCATTTATGTGAATGTTACAAACCGAACAGCGAAAATACTTATAGGCATCTAGTAAAATATACCGAAGAGCCATAATTAACTCAATCCAAAAATAATGATGAGCGTGGTCAGTCATGACGAAATTACAAAATTCATTGAAATTTCATTGACTAAAAACCATCCAGTGCCACAAGAGGATACAAAATAATTTGTTTTTCATATTCTTGAAGCAAAAAATTGCTGATTTTCAATAAAAATTAACACTGTGGTTCAAATACGCTAATACGTTTCCTCTCTCCTTATTAAATTAAATAATCCACCCAAGATAAATCCTTTTGCTAAACGTAAAACACGTGTATTTCACGTAGAGATAAAGCCTACATATAAAGAGTTGGATATATTGTGTGAAACAGTTATTGCAATTTTCGAAATCTGCAAGTAAAAGTTTACTCGAAACTTTTTACATATCATTCGTTGTTGGAAAATGGACTGCATTGGGTAGTGTTGTCATTACCTTGACTTTGACTATGACAAGAATATAACTAGGGAACTTCATTTATATTACAAACAAACATTTATATTAGCAATTTCCTCACTAAACCATATCTCTCCTCTCTCTCTCTTAATTTGTGTGTTTTACTATACTTCCATCATGGTAAAATTACGAATTGTGTAAATAATTTTCAAAACATATAAGTGATTATATTTCCCCTTTTAAATTCACGATTGTTCACATGCATGGGTTCCCATATGGGGGAGCAGAGAGGAGCTCCATCCCCCCAATGGCCGTTCAAAAATATGATTTGCCCGATTCTGCTATGCATTTACTTTCAAAAGTTTTACAAGCACAGTTTAAAATAAGGTTCTTTTTTAGATCGTTAATAACTATCAAGCAGTATCAATTATTGTTGTAGCATTTTAGTATCTTGTACATTCACTAAAATGTTTGAAGACCTCGAGAAGAAAGTAATCATTTTTCTCAACCCCTTCCCCAACCTTCACTAGAAGTACTTACATGGGCCGTCATGTTCGCATGTCGAAGTTTACGTTACTATACTCTACATATATCATCCTATGATTCCACATATCAACCCGCAAAACTCTTTATCGGAAAATGAGATTCAGATGATTTAGTTACTATTAAATGTTTTCAGAATTGTTTAAAATTGTCGTCTGCTACTCGTATCGCGTAATTTCACGTGTGACTCCTACACGAGCAGAGTTTTGCATTTCCTAGACCAACGAAGTTTTAGTCCATCTCTCCAACTTTAAACCTCTGTAATGTCCCCACGCAACCCAGATTCAGTTAAATCTCGCACTTGCAGCAATAAATTAACATTCGTGTTTCCCAGAATAGCGAAACTGCCGTCGAATATGTCGTTCACGTTTTCAGAAGATTAATATTCAGCTACCAAGCGGTTGATGCCAGGTCTCCTAAATAAATCTCACCAATATCTCTTCCACTCTCTTGTTTCGCATCTAAACCCTGCATTTCTCTGCAACAAGTAAATTAAAATAATTTTCCGAAACTGTATCTCTAGACGGATACTTCATGGACGAAAGTCGCCTATTTCAAACTTTGTATTATTAAATATAGATTGAATATCGAATGCAATATTTAGCATTCAGAGATATAATCCCCACTTTGACAGCTCTTGAAAGTAATACAGAATAACTAAAGGTAAATAGTAATTTTTATTATTAGTCATGTATGGCTAAGGTTCACATATTCAATCATCTGTTGCTGTCAGCACACCAGTAAGATAGAGTGTAAAGGCAATGTTTAAAGATTAAATCAGAGCTCTTTGTTCGTTTGTAAGTAAATCTCTGGAATCACAATCAGTTATACGTTCCATCTTTGATGCTTCCTGCATTGCAGTCTGGAATCGTAATATTGAAATGGCATATTTACTTATCCGGCACTTTGCCGGCCTTTACGAACACCTTTCTTTTCCAAAATAATAAAATACCTTCCTCTTTGTGCGGTCAACACACAGAAGGACTTGACTAGACTCTTCAATATTTGCTTCTGTTTTGTCCAGCGTATCACCTTCTCCGTCAAAAATTCTTTGCAGCTTGCAACAAACTTGGACTTCCTCTTTCTTGTTCAACTCTATCTGATCTTCTCTCCATTCATCGAAACCCTTGCATCCAGTGGAATCCCCTGCGTCAGCGCTGCATTCGTTCTTTGTAGACAAGGGGCGTTTTCTTTAACCTGTTAACTGGGTATGACGACATTTTTCGTCATGCCCAGAAGACTACCAAAATGCGAATGACGACATTTTTCGTCATTAAAATTAACCGTATTATGTTGAACGCATTACGTTTTATGTAGTTCTTATATATTTAATCCTAGCGTGATGGTGTGATGACATTACTTATCACTGTGAAAAAAAGTCCCCAGTGTGAAACGAGTTTCAAAAAATTTTATTCCTTGCTTAGCAGGTTAATGCCTTTTCACCACAACCCCATACCTGGTTACATCATAACATTCCGTCCATGATTTTGGCAAAAGCATGGAAAAAATCGTAACTTTTCTCGTATATTTGTAAATCATCGTAAATGATTCGAGCATCGTAGATCATCTGTTACGCTTATGTAGCACATGTGTATATGCATGTGTTTTTATATTTTAACATTCTGATTTAAGATTTTGAAATTATATAAATCAATATGGCATAATTGATAATCCAATCATGCATATCAGATATGTTTTTCAAATTTACACCTTAGGAGAATAAAATAATAGTAGTAATAATAAAATACAAGTAGGAGAAGCTCTCGAGCACAGACACGACACACGAATGTTGCTTCACCAAGTTTCTGTGACACACAGTAGCAATGGAAAGAACCTTTAAGATGATAACGGAAGCTTCGGCGAAAGTGTATGGCTCTGAAACACGTAGCCGCTACATAAAAGCAACTCATGCATCTAGACAAAAACTTCCGAATAAAAGTCCCCGAATTATATCCTAGTGGTTGGGTGAATAAATAGGGCTCAGGCGAAAGCCGTATTGCAGCCGTATCTCCACGCGGTACGTTCTGGGTCGCATAGCAAGTCAACCAAGAGCCGCAAAAACTCCACTGTGTTCGAAATGGAGCTTCGAACCACCTCATTACATAGTAATGTTTTGTAGAACCGAAATTTCCAGACCAGATGCATTACACACGAAAAAATAGAGCACCTTTTTTCACAAACTAATATTTTAATGTTTTGGGCTGCAATAGCAATATTTCAGCTCAGGTTTGAAACGGAAGATTTTGCCCGATCGGACTGAAAATTTTCACAATTGATTCCAATACGAGTAGGCAAGTTTGCCGCATTATTACGTTTCGATGCCCGAAAATTTTGTTTTTTCGGCTCACCCTACTATATGGTGCCCCTATGGAGGAACAACTGACAACCATTAAAGGATTAAGGGCGGTGCGACAGGTGCCATCGCACTGGCTGACAAGCCAAGGGGGCGAAAAAAGGCTTAATGACGATTAAGAACCAACGAAATTAGGAAAGTAAAAATCGCATCGAAATGGATAAACCTATTTGAATGTACAGAGGACATTCCAGATTATCAATGCTCATGTAAGACTTTAAATTTTATACTAAAACCACTTAATTTTGAGCTCATGAAAAAAAAAACTACTTGTGGTTTAGTTACATTTGCTTGCTATAATAAAAATTTTAATTGTTATCATGATTTTCCGTCTTGTAGTAGTATGTTGTATCTTTTTTAATAATTAAAAATTAAGATTCAGTATTTATTAGTGAGATCGCTAGAAATTAAAAAGAACTGCTCATATGATGCCTTCATCGGGCACCATTGATTGATTGATTGATTGAACTTCCAGTGGTAGGTGTAAGAAAGCGAAATACAGTAAAACCTCCCTAAGGCGACCATCTTCGGTGCCGTGAAAAAAAAATTGCTCAGAGAGGTGATCTCTGATTGGAGATAAATTTACATTTGGCCTATGTGGGGGTGAGGAAATCCGTTTTCAGAAACGGTGGTCGTTAAGGGAGGTGGTCTTTGAATAGAGGTGGTCGGTAAGAGAGGGTTTATTGCATTTACTTAACTATCTTGATTAGGGGTTGGCAACCTTTTTGGGATATTGTACCAAAGTAATACAATCAAACCTCATTAAGGCGAACAAGCTTAAGACGAAATACTTTTAATACAAACCATTTTCTGCAGTCCTGTCAGATTTTATAGCATATTTTCTTTTCCGGATAAAACGAAGTAATCTTACTACGAACAGATTCTTTTCCCCTTGGTGTTCTTCTGAACGAAGTTCGAATGTATTGCCATTTTATTCTGCGTGCCCGCGTATGTCCGCCAAATTGTGGATGTTTATTTTACTATCTAACTATTGATAGAAATTATGTGGATCCTTTCTAATGATCCTGTTGTTGTAAAAGAATTTCATTCCTTAAAACTATCTTTGTACATTTAACGCCCGCAATTTACAATTTCTTATTATAATTTTTCGAGAATTTACAACAAAATTACAACAACTGACGACAAAAATTGTTGTCGTCAAATGTTGTAATTTTTGATTACAACAATATCACTTATAAACATGAAATGCACCAATCTATATGCACATAGTTTATAGTTTATTTATTATTCATCTGAAGTAATCTCGCATGCAGTGCTTGGCAATTTATAAGATGGACGAACAGTAATAACCAAACAATCACCGTTTGAAAACTATTTTGTCTGCTTTTAGTTTATCACGTTGCACGTAGAATCGCAAACCAAAAATTCAAATATCTGTCGAAACAGAATAGTCAAACAGGGGTTAAAACACTTGAAATTGCAAATGAACTAAGCATAAATGCGAGAGAATATAAATTGAGTTCACAGACAAAAAAAATGAGTCATTAAATTTTATCATTCCTTGACCTCATGATTACAAGGGGGGGGGGAGGAAGAGCGTCTTTCCGCTTAAGTGCAAATGTGAGAAAAATGAATTTCCTTTTTGTTATTGCAGCGATAGCTACGCCATCTTTAAAAGACGTCATCAACAATTAAATTTCTTTAATTGAAAATTTTGCGTCGCTTCAATTTATTCCGTGTTATTCAGAATCACTAATTTCAGAAATGGTTTCAGTTTTCGAAAGTGAGACTAAATTTTAATGAATATTCCTCACAATCACCAAGGGATACCTAGCATTAATGTTTAATAGAATGTCTATTGTATAGGGTTCAAAATGCATACAAAGAGACCAAATTATTTCGTTTATCTAATGGCGAAAAGACAATTAAGAACCTGCTGTGCTAAGACGTACACTTTTCAGACGAACTCGAACCTTTTTGACTACGGGAATTGAACACTGAACTACAGCTCAGAAGGAAATAATAAGCGTTCAATATTATTTGTACTCAAACTCGGATTTTCGGCATGGTAGACAAATGTGTGGCAACATTACGCCCCCTCAGGAAGAAGAGAACGGAACTAGTACATGGTATACACCCAGCCATGCTCGTATCCAGAGGGCGGATCTTAGGGACCTCCCCACCACCGCGAAACTAAATTTTTAGTGTGATTTGGCTACGGCTTTGCATGCTGGGATTGTATCAATACATGCTGTAAAAATATTTGAACCCCTCGAAATTAAATCCTGTCTATGAATTCGTGCTGCCAGCACGGGTTCATAGGCGTAAAAATGTCTGTTGACCTCCACTCAATATGTTCTCCATAAATAAAGATGGCAACACGTGTTTATACGCCAAGTGCAGTGAAGTTGATAGTTTACCTTCACTTTTGTAACTGGATTCGACAAAGGCAGTCATTCACTACCGAAACGATAGTTATCCACCTAATTAAACAATTTTAACTGTGATGATCGTGTTTAAACATTTTATTAAAGTTTTTGCACAGTGTTTCACGTTACTCATTAATATAATAATGTATTGTTCTAACCTTTGCTTCGTAACATTACCAATATTTCTTATATCCTTCATTGCCATCACTTCGACAAATACGTTTTAGATATCTTCCACTTGCTTTAGATCATTGTCCAACCACTCCAACCTCGTCTAAGACATGTTTCTATCACAGCATAAGCTTTGCTGTCCTTGTGCAATAAAAATGGGTTAAAATAAAGGATTGGATGCCAAAATTGACAACCTCTTTCACAAATGCAGTATGCGGACCAAGCTATGGAAACCCTCATCATTTGCGTTTTGTATTTATATATAATATTATATTTGGCCTATTCGATTTCATGGTTGCGAGATCTGGACATTAAAAAAAGACGCCAGAAGTAAATTGGAGCTTTTAAAATGTGGACCCTTAGAAGACTATTCAAGATAAAATGGATAACAATATCTTCAATCAGGAAATCCTGAACAGATCCAACACAAAAAAAAAAAGCTATCATCACTTCAATTCTGAAAAGAAAGTTAGCATATTGCGGCCACATACATAGTGAGGGGAGAAAAATAAAAGCTACCCTAATTGGCACTGGAGGGAAACTTCATCGGGAAGAGATCCA
>QLNU02015359.1:3485784-3496376 GCA_006491805.2 Dysdera silvatica | reverse complement strand
GCAGGGAGATACCATTTCTCCAAAACTTTTTACTTCAGCTTTACAGATGATTTTTCAGCTGATAAATTGGAATAACAAGGGAATAAAAATAAATGGTGAATATTTAAATCATTTGCGGTTTGCTGATGACATTGTTATTTTTTCAACGAACCCATTAGAACTCCAAGACATGGTACAGGAGCTCTCAACTAGAAGTAAAGAAGTTGGACTCAAGATGAACCTACAAAAAACTAAGATCATGTTCAATAATTTTGTAGAGGAAACAAAAATACAAGTTGACAACATTGAGCTAGAAATTGCTGATTCATATATTTACCTTGGCCAGCTGATTTCAATGGATGGCAACATTATGAAAGAACTCAACAGACGTATTAAACTTGGCTGGAGTGCATTTGGAAGAAACAGTTTTATCCTGAAGGGGAAATTGCCTTTGTGTCTAAAAAGAAAGGTCTTCAACCAGTGTGTATTGCCAGTCCTCTCTTATGGATCAGAGACATGGAGTCTAACAGTTGGAGCAATACGAAAGTTACAGACAACGCAAAGGAGCATGGAGAGGTGCATGCTTGGAATAACTAGGAGAGATCGAAAAAGAAACACTTGGGTGAGAGAGCAAACTAGAGTAGAGGACATCATTGTTAAAGTAAAAGGGCTGAAATGGCGATGGGCTGGGCATATTGCAAGAAGAACTGATCAACGATGGACAACAGAAATTCTGAACTGGATTCCAAGAGACCACCGAAGACCTAGAAAACGTCCTCAAACTAGATGGGTGGATGAAATAAGAAAACAGGTTGGGGTGACGTGGAAACGAATGGCCCAGGATAGACTTGTGTGGAAAGCATTTGGAGAGACCTTCATCCAGCAGTGGATAGATAATGGTTGAATATGATGATGATGATATATATATATATATATAGAGAGAGAGAGAGAGAGAGAGACCTAGAAGCGGATCCAGAAAATATTTTGAAGTGTGTAATTAACATAAAGACCTTGGGAAACAAACGGCAACAAAGACATATGTGGGGTGTAGCACAGGGGCATCTTCTGGATTGTTCTTCATTTAGTCTTAATATTGCTGGTACAATATTACGGCCCGCGTGCCAACAAGAACGAGTAAACCTGGCCCTTAGACTAAAAAAGGTTGAAGACCCTTGCATTACAACAAATTCGCATTTATAATTTACAGCTACCCGTAATTCGCAATATTTGTGGCACACATTTTATAGATCAGCTTCGGACACTGATTGAAGACAGTGTTTAGCCACATACCAAGTCCATGGACCTCAACAACCGCCCCACACACAGACAAATACATGCAGCAACAAGACGCTCTATGTTTATTAAACATCATCCAAGTACTAGAACAATACATACATTACAATTCAAGGTAACATCAACTATTTTAACTCGTTTGTTTGGATTTTTTATGGCGCAAGAGCATCTGGGCTATACTGCGCCAACCAAATATTTTAACTTGTAAAATTAATTTGGTTTTCACTTCTCAGATATTCACGAACTATATTCCCAAGTCAAGGTACAATTAATTATATTTTGCAGAAAGTAATTGCATTTAACAGCTTCAAGTTTAAGATCATTAACAAAACGTGCACTATAATTAACTTACAATATATCAGCATATTTATTATTTCTTAGCCTTTGAAACAATCATAAGTATGCTGTAAATAAGGGACGGACTGGGTCCTCCCAAAAAGCGCGTACCTTAAACCTGTTAACTGGGTATGACGACATTTTTCGTCATGCCCGGAAGACTACCAAAATGCGAATGACGACATTTTTTGTCATTGAAATTAAATATCACTGCGAATTAAACATCACTGAAATTAAATATAATAAATAAATATAGTTAATATCACTTAAATTAATTAAATATCACTGTGAAAAAAAGTCCCCAGTGTGAAACGAGTTTCACAAAATTTTATTCCCCAGTTAACAGGTTAAGCCTTTTCACCACAACCCCATACCTGGTTACATCATAACATTCCGTCCATGATTTCGGCACCAGCGTGAAAAAATCGTAACTTTTGTCGTATATTTCTAAATCACCATAAATGATTCAAGCAGCGAAGATCTGTTACGCTTATGTAGCACGTGGGTGTTCATGTTTTTATATTTTAACATTTTGATTTAGTATTTTGAAATTATATAAATCAATATGGCATAATTGATAATCCAATCATGCATATCAGATATGTTTTTCAAATTTACATAGCAGTTTTTATTTTCAGATTTACATATCAGATTCGTTTTTCAAATTTACATATCAGTTTTTATTTTCAGATTTTTCATACTTAAAGGAATTAGGTAAATCTTCAACCTCAACGCTAGTAATTATTCTTGATTTATCACTATATTTAATATATGAAAATAAACATTCATGTACAGCCATTGCATAAGTTAAGGCAGTATTACTATTTTTGTCGATACTTTAATACATATATATCTTTGAAAAATCTTCTGCTTCAAACCTGAGTCTAAAGTTTTGACATTGTAGCCCAAAATATGAAATTGTTGGTTTGTGACACAAGTTGGCCTTTACATCCAGGGTCGTTACCTCTAAAGTCTTAATCACACATATGATCAAGATTAAATATCCCCTAACAGATTATTTTGCGGAATGAGGCAGTACATTGACTGCTTTTTAAACCAAATTGCAAAGATACCGGTATTAAATTCATCGAAAAATACGTTGCAGCGGATGTATTTATACAAATCGAACACTACGCAGATTAAATTAAGAAACATTTTTTATCAACGTTTTTAGGCGTAATAATTATAACGCCGACGTTACAACGTGGTTAGATGATAAAACGTTCGTAAAGAAACGTTTTTACGTCTGGTAGGGCACGATCCCACGACAATCTACAATCAGGGCGGGTGCTTTTACCTGAGCTACAGTGGACAAACACTCAATCCATTACGAACGTATTTAAAGCGCAAAAACATTTCTTTTCTTTGCGAACGTTTCTCCATCTAATCATGTCATAACATCGGCGTTACTATTACTACGCCCAAAATACATCGATAAAAATTGTTTCTAATTTAATCTGTGTAGTGTTCGATTTGTATAAATATATCTGCTACAATGGGCTTTTCTATGAATTTAATACCGATCTTTTCGCAATTTGATTTAAAAAGCTGTCCATGTACAGCCCCATTTCGGGAAATAACCGGTTTCAGAAAATAAGCTTTAAATACGTTCTTAAGGGATTGAGTGTTTGTCGTCTGTAGTTCAGTTACTAAGAGTATTATATATATTAACAGTGCAATTTCCAGCAAAGACAAGAAATAGGTGTATGACATATCCCAAGTAATGGATTCTGGTCATTGTAGTTCCCATCTCAGTATTACAGGTTCTGATCGTATCCACAAAGCTCGCTGACTAACCACTGCAAACAGAATACGCAGACTGCACATTTCTGCCTTCAGGAAGTTTCAAGGACTATGTGGCCTACACACTTGCAATTTATACCCACGTGTCGTTTTCAGTTCGCATGAAAAAGTTCCTCAGTGATGGGTCTAGGCATCTCTTTGAAGCCATTTGCCTCTCAAGGTATTTACCTTTTAAACACCATATAGTTGTTGACGCTTCAATAGCCTACGATGCTTTTTTTTGTCTTACCTGAAAACATCCTTCCCAGCATGATGTCTGATCCCTGACCAGACGTGCGTAAAGACGCACTTGAGAAATTTTTACGATCAGAGTCTGCAGGTAACTCATCTGGTGCTGTGCGCTGAAATATTGTCCCAGCTTTTTATTTCAAAGCAAACCACTACTGGGAAATGATTGACTGGTCTCATCCAAGTGTATCAATTACTTCACCATCAGTGCTGAGAGGAATATCTAACTATGAGCTTTAGGAGAAGCTCTCGGGCATAGATATGACACACGAATGTTACTTCACCAAATTTCTGTGACACACAGTAGCAATGGAAAGAACCTTTAAGATGATAACAGAAACTTCGGCGAAAGTGTATGGCTCTGAAACACGTAGCCGCTACATAAAAGCAACTCATGCATCTAGACAAAAACTTCCGAATAAAAGTCCCCGAATTATATCCTAGTGGTTGGGTGAATAAATAGGGCTCAGGCGAAAGCCGTATTGCAGCCGTATCTCCACGCGGTACGTTCTGGGTCGCATAGCAAGTCAACCAAGAGCCGCAAAAACTCCACTGTGTTCGAAATGGAGCTTCGAACCACCTCATTACATAGTAATGTTTTGTAGAACCGAAATTTCCAGACCAGATGCATTACACACGAAAAAATAGAGCACCTTTTTTCACAAACTAATATTTTAATGTTTTGGGCTGCAATAGCAATATTTCAGCTCAGGTTTGAAACGGAAGATTTTGCCCGATCGGACTGAAAATTTTCACAATTGATTCCAATACGAGTAGGCAAGTTTGCCGCATTATTACGTTTCGATGCCCGAAAATTTTGTTTTTTCGGCTCACCCTACTATATGGTGCCCCTATGGAGGAACAACTGACAACCATTAAAGGATTAAGGGCGGTGCGACAGGTGCCATCGCACTGGCTGACAAGCCAAGGGGGCGAAAAAAGGCTTAATGACGATTAAGAACCAACGAAATTAGGAAAGTAAAAATCGCATCGAAATGGATAAACCTATTTGAATGTACAGAGGACATTCCAGATTATCAATGCTCATGTAAGACTTTAAATTTTATACTAAAACCACTTAATTTTGAGCTCATGAAAAAAAAAACTACTTGTGGTTTAGTTACATTTGCTTGCTATAATAAAAATTTTAATTGTTATCATGATTTTCCGTCTTGTAGTAGTATGTTGTATCTTTTTTAATAATTAAAAATTAAGATTCAGTATTTATTAGTGAGATCGCTAGAAATTAAAAAGAACTGCTCATATGATGCCTTCATCGGGCACCATTGATTGATTGATTGATTGAACTTCCAGTGGTAGGTGTAAGAAAGCGAAATACAGTAAAACCTCCCTAAGGCGACCATCTTCGGTGCCGTGAAAAAAAAATTGCTCAGAGAGGTGATCTCTGATTGGAGATAAATTTACATTTGGCCTATGTGGGGGTGAGGAAATCCGTTTTCAGAAACGGTGGTCGTTAAGGGAGGTGGTCTTTGAATAGAGGTGGTCGGTAAGAGAGGGTTTATTGCATTTACTTAACTATCTTGATTAGGGGTTGGCAACCTTTTTGGGATATTGTACCAAAGTAATACAATCAAACCTCATTAAGGCGAACAAGCTTAAGACGAAATACTTTTAATACAAACCATTTTCTGCAGTCCTGTCAGATTTTATAGCATATTTTCTTTTCCGGATAAAACGAAGTAATCTTACTACGAACAGATTCTTTTCCCCTTGGTGTTCTTCTGAACGAAGTTCGAATGTATTGCCATTTTATTCCGCGTGCCCGCATATGTCCGCCAAATTGTGGATGTTTATTTTACTATCTAACTATTGATAGAAATTATGTGGATCCTTTCTAATGATCCTGTTGTTGTAAAAGAATTTCATTCTTTAAAACTATCTTTGTACATTTAACGCCCGCAATTTACAATTTCTTATTATAATTTTTCGAGAATTTACAACAAAATTACAACAACTGACGACAAAAATTGTTGTCGTCAAATGTTGTAATTTTTGATTACAACAATATCACTTATAAACATGAAATGCACCAATCTATATGCACATAGTTTATAGTTTATTTATTATTCATCTGAAGTAATCTCGCATGCAGTGCTTGGCAATTTATAAGATGGACGAACAGTAATAACCAAACAATCACCGTTTGAAAACTATTTTGTCTGCTTTTAGTTTATCACGTTGCACGTAGAATCGCAAACCAAAAATTCAAATATCTGTCGAAACAGAATAGTCAAACAGGGGTTAAAACACTTGAAATTGCAAATGAACTAAGCATAAATGCGAGAGAATATAAATTGAGTTCACAGACAAAAAAAATGAGTCATTAAATTTTATCATTCCTTGACCTCATGATTACAAGGGGGGGGGGAGGAAGAGCGTCTTTCCGCTTAAGTGCAAATGTGAGAAAAATGAATTTCCTTTTTGTTATTGCAGCGATAGCTACGCCATCTTTAAAAGACGTCATCAACAATTAAATTTCTTTAATTGAAAATTTTGCGTCGCTTCAATTTATTCCGTGTTATTCAGAATCACTAATTTCAGAAATGGTTTCAGTTTTCGAAAGTGAGACTAAATTTTAATGAATATTCCTCACAATCACCAAGGGATACCTAGCATTAATGTTTAATAGAATGTCTATTGTATAGGGTTCAAAATGCATACAAAGAGACCAAATTATTTCGTTTATCTAATGGCGAAAAGACAATTAAGAACCTGCTGTGCTAAGACGTACACTTTTCAGACGAACTCGAACCTTTTTGACTACGGGAATTGAACACTGAACTACAGCTCAGAAGGAAATAATAAGCGTTCAATATTATTTGTACTCAAAATCGGATTTTCGGCATGGTAGACAAATGTGTGGCAACATTACGCCCCCTCAGCAAGAAGAGAACGGAACTAGTACATGGTATACACCCAGCCATGCTCGTATCCAGAGGGCGGATCTTAGGGACCTCCCCACCACCGCGAAACTAAATTTTTAGTGTGATTTGGCGACGACCTTGCATGCTGTGATTGTATCAGTACATGCTGTAAAAATATTTGAACCCCTCGAAATTAAATCCCATCTATGAACCCGTGCTGCCAGCACGGGCAGCACGAGTTCATAGGCGTAAAAATGTCTGTTGACCTCCACTCAATATGTTCTCCATAAATATAGATGGCAATATGTGTTTATACGCCTAGTGCGGTAAAGTTTACCTTCACTTTTGTAACTGGATTCGACAAAGGCAGTCATTCACTGCCGAAACGATCGTCATCCACCTAATTAAATAATTTTAACTGTGATGATCGTGTTTAAACATTTTATTAAAGTTTTAGCACAGTGTTTCACGTTACTCATTAATATAATAATGTATTGTTCTAACCTTTGCTTCGTAACATTACCAATATTTCTTATATCCTTCGTTGCCATCGCTTCGACGAATACATTTTAGATATCTTTCACTTGCTTTAGATCATTGTCCAACCATCCAACCTCGTCTAAGACATGTTTCTATCACAGCATAAGCTTTGCTGTCTTTGTGCAATAAAAATGGGTTAAAATAAAGGATTGGATGCCAAAATTGCCAACCTCTTTCACAAATGCAATATGCGGACCAAGCTGTGGAAACCGTCATCATTTGCGTTTTGTATTTATATATAATATTATATTTGGCCTATTCGATTTCATGGTTGCGAGATCTGGACATTAAAAAAAGACGCCAGAAGTAAATTGGAGCTTTTGAAATGTGGACCCTTAGAAGACTATTCAAGATAAAATGGATAACAAGATCTCCAATCAGGAAGTGCTGAACAGATCCAACACAAAAAAAGAAAAACTATCATCACTTCAATTCTGAGAAGAAAGTTAGCATATTGGGCCACATACATAGTGAGGGGAGAAAAATAAAAGCTACCTTAATTGGCACTGGACGGAAACTTCATCGGGAAGAGATCCAAAGGCAGAAAAATGAGAGCATGGATGGATGGATGACTTGAAGGCTTGGGCTAGACGAAGCACGGAAGTTATTATCTATGCCAGTAGAAACAAGAAAATGTAGTTCATATTGGCCGCCAACCTCCGAATTGGAGAAGGCACTTGATGATGATGATGATGATGATAATTTATATATTTAGAGCCCCAAGACTACATGGGATTTATAAGACGGAATCGACGTCTTAACGGGTCATCTAAACCACGACACATTTACATAAAGACAAACTCACTGGAAGTCGGACTTTAGCCTGGAGAGCCCAAGAAGGTGGCACTCATAATCACGTCGGGGACGTTTTCATCATAAAAATGATAATGTTCAGCAAGTAAAGAAGGAGGTTTTATATGAAAATTTGTTACTTGCATTATTACATCTGAAGACAGCATGATTCTAGCTTTCCTTGAAGCAAAAAACGAAGAACAATTCTTGAGCTGATATCCAAAACTATTTCTTGTTCATCCCAATTCGTTAGCATAGGCTATTAGAGATGGGAGTTATTTAAGGTAACTATTAAAAATCACCTGTTGTCGAGTGATCACTGTTCCAGGAACAGTATGCTCCTCTGAAACAGCTGTTCTTTCAATCACCGGTGACTAGGAACAGGAGTTACTTGAAGTAACGGTTAAAAATCACCGGTGACCGAGAAATCACCGTTCTAGGAACATATTCCTCCATTTTCATCACACAGGAAACGGGCTGAGATAACGAGTTATTACAATAACATCCGGCACAGTCAGTCAAGTTGACGTCAGGGCTCAGGCGCTGATTCCCCGTGTAACAGCTGATATTACAAGAAGTCGCATTTAGTTGCAATTTTTTAGCATAATGAATCGAAAAGCTTCCAGTTACTTGTGGTCCTTTTTTACAATAAATGACAAGGAGGAAAATAGTTCTACGTGTGATTTGTGTGCACAAAAATTGAATTACAAATCTTCCATAACGAACTTAAAAAAACATATTGCAAGGAAGCATCCAAGCATAGATTTATCCACACATTCATCATCCACGTCTTCCCACTCCTAAGAATGTGTGGTACTCCCATCATCAAGTTCTATCATAGAATGAGATCGACATCAACAGACCTTCTGAACAAATTTCTACAACGGAAGTAAGTTCGAACAAGCGGAGACCGACGCAGCATTATTTGTTAATTTGTTTATTTATTTCATTAACGGAATAGATTTTTTATCCATGTATATTAATTAGTACAAGTATTAATATTTTTACTTTACTGAGCTTTACACGTGAAAAATTCCGAATAAATACCTGTGTATAACTACGTCAGCTGAGAATACACATTTTGTTTATCATTATCCTGTTTAATTAGTTCCACATTGTAACCTTCCAGTATGTTTTACCAATTAATTTACAGCAGTGTCAATATTTTTTGCTGTATTTCATTACTTAGAATTAGTTTTTTAAACTTTCTTTGATTTTTAAAATCGTGTATTTTTTAAAATATCTAAAATTCAGTATTTTAAAACCTTATTTTTTCTCATTATTTTTGTATTTCGTATGTGTGCATTTTTTTCCGAAGAATTTATTATTTTTATGGAGTTGACGCGACGTATTGTTACAGATTGAGCGTTGAAATGTATTATCGTTAAGTTCCTAAATTTCCACATCCTGTGAAACAACGCTTACGTTCCAGTCACCGGTGATTGGAACCTGTTACGTGATTGGAACAGGAACGTTGGAACAGGTTATTCAAAAATAACAGTTTGGTCCATCACTATTGGATGGGGCAAAGTTTCTTATTCAATAGACAGTGATATGGGCGGGCAAAAGTTTCTGATTCGTTGGACATTCATATAGGTGGGGCAAAGTTTCTAATTCAATGGACAGTCATATGGGTGGGGGGAAAGTTTCTGTTTCAATGGACAGTCATATGGGTATGGCAAAGTTTCTGATTCAATGGGCAGTCGTACAGCTGGGAAAAATTATCAGAATCAATGTCAGAGTATAATCACACAAGTGAGTCAAAAGAACTGTCGACAACGATAATACATTTGGTTGCATTGATTCGCATCTAGCATCATATTCGTTTCCTTTCTTAATTTATTCGTATACAAATTAAGTAAAATACCAACAGGGTTAGTGCTAATTATGACCGTTAGACTCTGAATCTCCTTGTAAATTAGCATTGCCAATAAGTTAATGTAAAAGTCTATAATAGTTTAAATAGAAATTCACTAACGAATTGATCGACCTGGTTTGATTTTAAATTCCACTTTATGTCTCCTTTGGACAAAATTCTAACAGTGACTGTAGAAACGTTCTAAATTCGAGACGTTTTGGTTTCAGACTTCTCCAATTATGAGGAAATAGTTTAATGGTGTCAACAAAGCTAAGAATTGGAAACTTCTCTACAAGAAACCTTCCCGTGCCCCGCGGGAATTCAAATTTGATTAGCCTTGGCCCTGGCAATAAAAGCCCGGAAGCATTATTCCCAAACTCCGTCGAGATAATTGCTCAAGTAGCGGGCGTTTCTTGGCGGCATTTTCCTGACCCAGAAGAGTTCTCCTTTCCACGAAAACTAACAAAACAGGAATGCATACAGCAGTCCCAATGGAAATGGTCGAATTATTCTATCAAAAGGAAGCTGTTTGAAGAAAATTGATTTAAGTGAAGGAAGGAAATGGATGCGTCCGTGTAAATCGTCTCTATTCTTTTTCATTGAATGACGGAATAATAAAAGGTTTTTTGGGGATCGGGTAATGAGTTGTTGCACTACCTAAGGACCTAATTATAATCTAAAGGTTTAATAATTTTTAGAAACGTAGCTAGTTAATTTGGGCCTGCCATTTCCTTATAGCATGATACACGCTTCAAAATAACCACCATTCATTTCGAAATGAGTAAATGTTTTCAAAAATACACAGAGCTTTTCATCCATTATCATTGTCCCCCAACGGCTATGTATTATTTCCTAAATGAATACACATATGGTATTAT
>QLNU02015359.1:3461575-3474524 GCA_006491805.2 Dysdera silvatica | reverse complement strand
AAGAATTTTGCAAGTATGTCTTCTACATATTCTCCAGCTTCTTTTAGGATATCTAATGTAATACCATCATCACCAGGGGCTCTTCCTTTCTTCATACTTTTTATTGCAAATGAAACTTCTTCTTTTAAGATTTTAGGAGCTGTTCCTTCGACTATCTCAGAGTCTTCGTTTAATCCACTGTTACTTTCGTATAGATTTTTGTAGAATTCTTCAACTCTTCTAAGTATTTCTTCCCTATTTCTTGTTACGGTGCCATCCTCTCCTTTTAATGCAATGATGTGTTTTCAGGGGCGGCCCGAGCGTAAGTTCATTGAGGGGAGAAGCAAAAAATATTCCAACTACCCAAAAACGTTAAAATATATAGAGAGAGAGAGAGAGTAAAAATTCCTTAACGACCACTTCTATTTAGCGACCACCTCCCTTAAAAACCATATTTTTGTGGAAACGGATTTATCCCTTCCCCCCATAGACCCAATGCTAAATTTACCTCCATTCAGAGACCACCTGTCTGAGCGATCGCTTTTCCGCGGAACCGCGGTGGTCGCCTTAGAGCAGTTTTACTCTATATATATTTAAATATAGCATTTACTTTTTTACGAGTATAACCCTCCACTGTACTTGCCATTGCGGTTTTTACATTCAATAAAATAAAAGCTTTGCATGTCCTAGAAGCGTGAATTCACATTATGATTAATTTTTCAGTAGCGAGTGGGGGAAATGGGGAATGCCAGGATTGCTTACGAAGGGCCTATGGAGTTTGCCCTTATTGCCCACACGCTGAATGCTCAAAAATGATTTAGTTTTATTTTTATGGTGTATTTTCAAGAGTATAAAAGGACGAACTTCACAATTAGACCTAAGAGCATGTTCAGCAGATGTCCTTAAACAGAAAAGTTGAAAAAAGAAGTCCAATATTGAGTCCGCCCTTCTTGTACGCAGCGCCCCATATATGTTTAACATTAATGAATAAATGTATTAACATGAATTTTGCAGTGAAAACTGATAGAGGTATAAAAGAAATTTATAATTTTCCTTATTCTTATTATGTAGTAGAGGAAATAAACTCTGTAAAAAACATGTTCTACATAAGTTCTACCTTAGAAATTTATTTTAATAAAATTTTATACAAAAACAAAACATTTAAAACAAAATTCTACGATAATTTATTCTGAGCAAAAATGTATGCTGGAGGCTTTGCCCCTTCTAGCGCCAACCTAGCTACGGCTCTGCAATCTATGTACAAAATCCACGTATATTTGAATCATAATCAGATTTTTCACATTTCATTTATTTACGTTGTTTTGTCTATTATTGTTTTAAATACGATCATATAATACATACGCAGAAAGTTCATAAGGGGGTTATAGGCTTAATGGGGGGTTACAGAGCTACAACTCACATATTCCTATGTTAAATATACAAAATTTCATTGCAATGGGGGTTACAACCCCATCAACACCCCCCTGCGTACGCCAGTGATATAATATGCCCAGATGTATTGAAATGGGTAAAATATCATTTTTCTAGATTAAACTGAACAAGGCTAGCTAACGACCTTTATGTACCCGTACGAGTATTTCCAGGGAAACTGAGAAAAATTAATGAGTACTTCTAAGGGGACTGAGAAAAAATGATACCTCCTTCTCAAAGCTGTCGAGAATTTTAGTGAATGTACAAGATACCAAAACGCTACAAAAATAATTGATACTACTTGACAATTAGTAAAGAGCTAAAAAGTACCTTATTTTAAAATGTGACTGTAAAACTTTTGAAAGTAAATGCATTGCAGGTTCGGGCAAATCAAATTTTTAAATGGCTAGGGGGCCCGAGCCCCCTCTTTCCCCCCATGTGGGCTCCCATGGTGCTATTGTCTCAGCAAATTCCCTGTATTGACATCTAGATTATTTAAAATAGTATGCAAAATATTTGACATGTAACCGTAATACGTATGTCTATTTAAAGGACTCAACGGTAATCTCTGTTTATGGCAGCACACCCGGGCATTATTAACATAATAATTTTGTTACACGAATGGAATGCAAAGTTTGAGCTTTGAAATATCTCCTCTTCATGATGTAGTGACTGACATATTTCATTTAATTTTGAAAACCACGTGTAGCCGCTAGACGATTTTGGGGCGTTTAAGAGAAATAAATGCAAAAGTATAATATTGGTGATATTGTCAGATATTATTACCCTTCTAAGGGATACGTAGAGACACTGGTTCGAATCCAGAATTGGGACGGCGCCTCTTGTTTTTTTTTCCTCCTAAATAAAAAAAAACGTTAGTTTGAGCTTATTTACACATGGGTATCGAAAATTATGATATTGGTGATACTTCTATTCCATAGATTTGAAAGGCACCTATAACACATCCTGGATATACAATCTTGATTGTCACAAATGTTTTCTAAACCATAAAAAAAAGCATGATATTTTGTACACCAGAATTTGTAAATAATTAAAAATATTAATCTTGACTTGTATAACTCAGCGAGTAATTGTAAATTTCTGAACGTGAAGTATTTATTATTATTTTCCTAATATGGAATAATTATCATTAATTCCCTAATATGAAAAATTAATAATTGGTTTTTAGCAATTTTTGAATATTGTTTTTTTTTTTAAGAGTCAAACCAAAATTGGAATCTATAAACTATTCCTTTTATTAATTGCTCTTAAAGTAGATGCAGACAGGGACATGCTGGGTCCTCTCAAAGGGAGCATAGCTTGGATTAACAGAGGGCGCTAGTCCTATATCCCATGGGGGCGCACCGCCCCGGGGGCCCGTTGAACGGTTGTCCAATCAGTCCCTGGATGCAGAGGTTTCCATGAACTTTTTGAGCATCGCTAAAGACGTTTTCGTCAAAATGACGTCCATTTTCGTTATTGATTTTAAACAACGTTTAAGTTTTCCACTCTTTAGATTGTGATTAATTCAATACCATCTGATCATTTTTTTTTCCTGTTTTCCTACAAATATATGACATTTCTTAAAATAGCATAAATGCCAAAATAACCTTTCAATACAGAGAGCTGGAATATTGCTGCTCAAAAAAAATTTAGACTTCTTGATAATTTGATTGTCTGTCTTCCATTTTAATTTATTAACTTTCAAAAAAAAATCAAGCCCCATCGCATAAGAATGGGCGACCAATGTTGTGTGATCTAAAACATATCTCGTTTTATTTAAATCTTGTTCAAAGTTTCAAAACATGCACCAATTTTCGCATATTCGTAATTCCCCATCTTAAGATATGCATTTATATTTCGCATTTCTGGAAAATATTTTTTGTGGTATAAAATAAAATATACTCTTTTGAAAATTTCACACAGCAGTTTCAGTAACTGTAATCCTTTTTAACTGGAATGAATATTTTAGGAACAATTATTAGTGTAATATACATTCGCGGTTTAGTACTACAGCGCTCATTCCATTGTTTTCAATCGTCTTTGCTTCGATTTCCGTCTTTTTTCGTCTGTCGCTAAATCTTTACTGTACTGTACTGTTATGAATCCTTTTCAGACGTCAGTATTTCAGATTTAAACCTAACGCTTGAAAAAGACTTGAAAAGTGACTAGAAAAAGTTACATAAAAACACTTTAAACCCAAGTGATAAAAGTTTCCAAGAATAATATAATGAACTACGTACTATGAACTACGTACTATGAACTATGTACGTAGAGTGAAGATGAGCCTAAAATAATACTAATTAATAATTAAACGTTTCAACAAGATATTTTTTACATTCTAAAACGCAAATTCTGGTTGTCTAGAAACATTACATTATAAAATAATTGTGTTTTACTATATTATATTATAAGTATATGTGAGTTTATTATTTGATATAATAATAGTATAATGATTGCATAAATCGTGAAATTAAAATGCTACCTTTCTTTGCTACTTGTAATGTTTTTCTTTACTATGGAACTCCATTAAGCATTTTATAATAAATATAATTTATATATATAGTATAATTCATATTTCATGCTTGTGAATTCAGGTTTTCAAACATTTTTTTCCCTCAAATTTGCTAATGTAAAAAACTAACACCACACTCGCTTGCAAAAAAATAATTGCACAATTTCCATACTTTAAAAAATGAATATAACTAGATGAAATACATTTTAATTTTATAATATACACTTAATAATGTATTGTTCACAAATATGTAAAATTTAGATTAATTCTTACCATAAAAATTTTAAAAGTATGTGTTTAACGTATGTTTAGAAATATGCCTTAAAACAAAGAATAAAAATGCCAAAATCTAACGAATAGACTTTAAAAAATCCATATACTTAAATGATATTTATGCACGAGTACATCTTCTTAAAAAAGGATTTAAAAATAAAGATGTCTGAGAGAATTTACCAAACAAATTTAAAAAAAAAATTACTTAAAATTTCAAGAAAAACTCAATTGGATAGTTCTCTTCTCAAAGTTTCATTTTGCTCTTCATGACCCACTTCTTCTTATAAAAAATAAAAGAGTTCTTAAATGAACCTTGTTATTTCGTCGGATTTTGCGAGTTAATGATTTGAAGAAAAGAGCGTAATTTTATCTTATTTCACATAAAACCCTTTGTTTAATCCCCTGATCACCGTCCATAAAAAGCAATTCCCCTTTTTCTAGAGAATTGGCCTAAATATAATAACTCGCTAGAATTACGACGTATCTGACCACTCTCTCCAATTCTAAATTCAAATTTAAAAACCAGACTTGCGTTTCTTTACAATTTCTGTAAAAAATCACTCCATAATCAGAAAAAATGCACACATAGCACGAAAATACACAAAGAACATTAATATTTTTTTAAATACCGCTCATCGACATTTAAAGACTTTAACGGTTCAATAACGGATAATCACCCACCTGTAAAAAATTCAGTCTCTCATTAATAAAAGCTAAAAATTTAAATAATATTATAGATTATATTTCACTCACTCACTCATGATGAACAGCTGATTTATGAAAATATTCGAATCGCCATTTTTTCTTTGTTCCCTGCATTTCAAGTAATTATTCATATCAAGACTGATAAATATAGCTCTTCTGGGATAGATTATTTGTTAAATGAAAAATAAATTTCTGATGCAGAAAACTTAACCGGAATTTTGTTCCAAAAGCTTAAGAATACATGTTTAAAATACACTAGATGTTAAAAGTCCATCAGAATGCACTTTTTCACTTACCATATTTCCCCTTCTATTCTTCGCTTATGTTACGTTAGACTAATAAATCAGTACGGTGCATATAAAAAGGTACCAGGAGGGCGAACGTACTACGATACACCAACATACACCTATAGTCCATTCACCAAAAGAAGTCCGATGGTACCGTTAGAAAATAACAAGAGCTGACCTCATAATCGGCCTAGCCGATTACAGCAAAGGGAAGGACGTCAGCTCCTCCCCTCCTGAACTGGTTTTTGGCGCAGACAAACGTTCACTAAAAAACAGTTCTGAAATGACACCCTTCCCTCTGCTGGAATCGGCTATGCCCTTTGTGACGTCAGCTCCCCTTATTTTCTAACGGCACCATCGGACAGTTCTCCGAGAATAAACTATAAGTTTACCGGTTTCCAAATCTGCACCGAATAGAAAATGATGATCAAAACTGCTAAGGCCAAAATATAATTTTCAATTACGGTAAATCGAATATGCAAATTTTAGAAACAATTAATAAATAGCAATGGAATAAAATTATAGGTAATCGAATTTTAATTAATTTCATTTCATTAAAAAATTAAGTTGTATGAAAAAGACATAAACTAAGTTTATGCGCGTGTAGTTTATACCTTGTTTTTACTGCCGAAAAGATTTCAGTCCTACGCGAAAGTATACGTTCATTATATGTCGATTCTGAACAACTAAACAGTCGTTGCTCGTTGCGAAACATCACACACAGAGCACTAGACCACTTTTGTTGAATATGCATTTCAGAATGTATTCAGAAGTATCACTTTCATGGTTTGTTTCACAGTTACAAACATAGCATATGCAATTTCGAATTTAGACCACGCGAATTCCAAAGCTGATGACCTATGATGAACTTTTCGTTCAACTGTTCGCAAATGTTACAACGCCTCCAAATATTTGACACTAGAGTGGAGAAGATTACCTCTTCTTGTTACGTTCGTAGGGAATGCGACAAGGAATTGTCACCTCTCCAGAAAGGGCTGTGGGACAGAAATATCGTCATAAGAGTATGTTTTTCAAACAGTCATTTGGTTCGATCTGTATAATTAGTCCGATTATTAAGTCATAATTCGAGCCATAAATACGTCACGCAATTAAATTATTCCTGCAATTTTGTAAAATAAAGTAGCAACTGGGGATATGGGTCGGAAAATTTTGTGTGTATACTTACATAATTTTAAAAAGTTTAAACATAGAAAACAATATTAGGTATATATTAAATTATTATCATTGATAATTCATAACTAAATCAAAATTCCTCCCTCTCTTTACTACATAAAACAGAATCCTTTGCGAACATTAGCTTTTCTTTTCCCATTCTGTTAAAATAAATCTTACGTTTTCACTAAATCATTATAAATTTCATCAACTATTTAAAGTTACCAAACATTTTCAGATGACGCACCTTTTTGCGATATTGCAGGGGCTCACGCCCTCTTACTACATACTGTACTTTGAAATAAAGCTGATAAATAGGTGTACGAATCTAAAAAAACTAATCTTTACGTGCAAAAAGTATGATGTACAAAATATTACTAAATAGTCCACATGTATAACTTAAAACATGAAAAAAATGAACCTATTGCAGAAAAAAAAAACTGATTCATTACATCGCATTATGATTTATTTTTTCACTAATAATTTTAGGAATTTATACTTTTTAGTTTTGAATTTTATTTATGTATTTAGTACAATATGATAATTTCGTATTTTTTAAACTAACATTTTTAAAGTTATCGGTATCATTATCATGTTATTTTCATATCATCATCATGATATCCTTGGCCGAACCATTATTTAGTAATATGTTAAAATAGTAGTTACTAAGAAGTAACAATAACGAGTTTAACCAACATTATTATTATTATTATTCCAAAATTTTCTGTGGACCAGTATTTCTTTCTGAGGGAGTAAATATGGGGCCGGAAATCACAGTTTATGTACTAGTATAGCATATAAAGCAGCTGTTATTTAATAAATATTACATCACACTTATACTAAATATGTATTAATTGAAATGATGAAAAATTTTCCGTTTCAAAATATTCCAGAAAACCCCCATCACTAGTGGCAACGATCTCTAAAATCACTGAGTGGGGAATTGAAGACTTTAATGAAACTGATAAACTGCCGTTCAACTAAATGATTTTTAAAAAATCATGACAAAAAAAAATAAAAAGTGTTTTATATTCATTAACAATTTTATGTCTTCTTTTACTGCATTTGTATACTATATTTACTTAAATTTTAAAGGTTTTTCTCTCCGTGTGTGAGCTTTGGATGGTACAGTAAATACAGAGGGTGCTCACCACGTTTTCAGACAGTGAAATTACTTTATTTTAGATGACAATTTTTTGCAGTGGATATGTGTGATGCGCTCAATGTGCTCTTCCTTTATCTTGTTAATGATTCGCAGTCATCGTTTCTTGTCATCCTAATCCTTATTAATCTGGTCTTAGGTAACGTCTGATCATATCTTTCGAGCAATTTTCCAAACGCCGTCTAATGTTTTCAGCAGCCTGCGTGAAAGTCTTTGCTACAAAAAAACGAAAACAAAAAAGTCCAATTTACTAGTGTTGAGGCTTTGGACTGGAATGTCCTTCACGGCTATAGAGTTTATTACAAGTTCTGATCTCTATTCTGCGAGATATTGTATTGTTTCCTGACAGGTATGAGAACTCTCTTTATCATCATGGAAGTACATATTGTCGAGCTCTCCAGGATAGAGCTGTGGAAGATATTGATTGAATGATTGTTTCAAGACATGGACAATATAATAATCAGCATTTATTTTCATATTTTCTAGAATTCGGAAAAGGGAAATAGCGCCGCGCCCTGTTATTGCTCTGGTGAGCATGTACCCTTTCTCAAAACTTTTCATCTTTTGCAAACACCAATTTACTAGAATTTTTTCTCCCTTCTTAACGTAGCAAATGTGCCTATCTTTATTGAAGTAGTACAGATAGACAAGGACTTCATCCAATGTCACCACATATTCAGCCCTGTCTCCCGCTGATCGCTTCTCATACGGCTTTCGACAATTGGTACGCCTGTTCTGTTTGTGCTTATCCATTAGCAGATAAACTTTAGCTTTTTTCTTTTTAACGATTCCCAAATCCTGGTATAATACTGTATGTGCAGTTCCAGCACTAATGCCTAGTGACTGGTGTATGGTCCAATAGGACGTTGGGTTTTTGCGAGAGATCAGCTTTCGCACTTTGTTCACAACCTCCTGCTTTCGTTTTGTAGGTGGTCTACAAAAACGCGTAGCTCGCTTGCCATTACTGATAACATTTATCAATCAATCCCTTTACCATTCAAAATGTCCCTAATTGCGGACTTACCTACATGTTCCTTCTTCAACTCATTTGAAATTTTACGAGTTGAGAATCTAAATCTGGAAAGGGTCTTGATACATGCCTTTATTTCCAACGACAAAACTTCGGCATGTTTACGTGCAACACAACCTTCACATATGTTATTGTTAAGCGCATGACCTGTCATTAACTCTGCACATGTCTGATATTTATGCAAATAAACATGTCTCGCACACTAATTCAAATAAACTGTCCGAAAACAACGTGAACACCCTGTGTAATAATTTAATTTTATAAGAAATCCCTGCTAAACTAACTGTCCACTCATCCGCCCAGTAATGCCAGTGGGCCATTTTTTAAAGCTGTTTGCTCTTACTTCGAACTAATTTATTAAAACTGTTTTCTAAATATTTTTAGCATGTTTATTTGCATGTAATGGCGTAAAAATAGCTAAGATTGTTCTGCTGTAGACCGTGCTCTTTTCGGGGGATTCAACCCTCTGCTTTTCAAGAACTCGTCGCCCAGGCGAACAATAAACAGAAAAATAAATAAATCGTTCAGTGTCACTTAATTAGTTTTGAACTCGTCTTTTTCTCACACGGAATCTAACTCGTAATGACATATGCCAACTGCATAACCGTACCCAAGGGTGATCTTAGGGACCAGTCGTCCCCCCCCACCGAAACTGAAGCCTTAATGGGACTTGGCTGCGTCCTTTCATGCTGTGATTGTATCGATACGTGCTGCAAACATTTTTGAAACCCCCCCCGAAATTAAATCCATTTCTATGGTCTTGGCCGACTGGTCGTGTGTTGCATGAAGTGGTATATTAGAAATTAAACAGAACAAAATACATCGATCTCTTATAAAACGAGCGTTAGTGCGGTTGCGCAAATATCGTTGGTTTATCGCCAGCCTGGGTACGTGACATGTGTTTTTCTTTCTACATCAAACGAATTCTGGTATGAATCATACCAAAATGGAATGCCAAAACTTTAATCATAATTGAACCATCCCTCCATACACAACTTTGTTTCTTCAAGGGTTTCCTTTTGGTCGAAATAAAACTATATTTTCTTGGTTTATTTTGATTGCTTTTTAAATGTTCTGCTTTTTTTAATGAATAGCATGTAATTGCTATTTGATTTCCAAAGCGCACTGTTCTGTTTTCGTAAAATATTATATATGTGTGTCAAAATTATATCGCAAAAACTGCCTTTCTACCTATCTATCATTATTGTATACATTTTCCCACAAAAAGCTATCTTATGTCGTCTTATTTTTACCCAGAAGCCACTTGACGAGAAGATAGCTATCCTCTGATGCCATTTCATTTGCGGAAGCCTTGCTTTTATATCGTTGCACCCTTCTGCTCAACAGATAGCTTGAGATTATTACTAGTATCGAAAGGAATCTATTACAGGATTAGTGCTATGAAATATATTATGAGGTAATGATTAAGGAGAACTTATTGCCTGCACAAG
Source organism: Dysdera silvatica (assembly GCA_006491805.2). Lineage (NCBI taxonomy): Eukaryota > Metazoa > Arthropoda > Arachnida > Araneae > Dysderidae > Dysdera > Dysdera silvatica. The sequence continues at coordinate 3,464,518 of QLNU02015359.1, read as the reverse complement.
AGACCGGATTATACAGGTATCTGAAAAGAGGGTGTATCCGCGTACGATAAAGAGAATTCACAAGGCGTATGCAGTTTCTTCTACAAAGGATCTGCTTCCGTGGATGGCGCTTAAGTACACCGAGTGACCATAATTTAAGTTACCCTATTCAGAGTTTTCTGAAGCTCCAATTAATTAGCGGAAAGATACCAAAATATTTTCGTGTACATTTAACAGGATGGGGAGAAGAAAAAATTCCTCGAAAAGAAATGTAGTTCCAAAATATTCCGATAGAGAAGGGTAGTGCATTGAGCATCATGAAAAATTCATGGAAAAGGCGCAAAAAGATAAGTGACTTTTTTCCGAAAGCAAATAATTTGACATACAAAAAAATAAATAACTAATGCAAATCTAAAACGAAATTTGAGATCTTTGTTTTTGTTTCCTGTAAATAGAGAAAACTACTTAAATATATACTGCTTTGGGAAATGATTCTACAACCTCAATGCATTCACTGTTTATTGCCGACGTCTGTAAATGTCATTGACGTTGAAATTGAGCTCCGAAATGATTGTTCCTATTTTGTACCAGAAACTGTATTGTCAACGATGCTTTCAGGATCGGAAAAATGAATAGGAATAAAAAATCAGCATGTAGAAATTGACAACATCTCAAACACATATAGAAAATATATGCTTTGAAGAGTTTGCAAAAAATCAGAAAAATAACATTAAGTTATCTATTTTCTTTTGAAAAAATGTAATTTTTCTTCTAGGAAAGGATCTCATCTCTTTCCCTTTGTCTCATTTTTGAAATTCCATGAAGTCAATGATTTCTTGTTGAGCAAAGGACTCTATCGGAATATTTCTCTCATTTATTATGGAAGTCTTTCCACTTTAGACTCTTTAACGCAGACAATTTGTAGTCATTAAAATCTACCTATACGTTCGTAATCATCCTTTTATCAAACAGGGTGAAATCAGAATACAAACTTCTAATTAGTTGGCCATGTTCCTCTCACATCTTCAATTCTCTTAAGCTTTGGGTAACCAAACTCGGTATTGATCGGGACGCTGACTTTGTCAGAAATTCAATTCCAATTTGCCTTCGCAAAGATTCCTCAAACCTTGCAGGTTTGCCTCCTCAGTATCTTTACAAAGCGACACATAATATATTAGAATTTATTTATATGGCTTTTGAATGTTTCACTCCATTTGGAAAGCCTCACAATGGATCAGAAAGCTATAGATATCTCTCTTGAATATGCTTGATAATATATATCTATATATTTCTAGCTTTAACTGAAATCTTAAATAATATATTTGAAGTAACTGGATAATTAAGAGCTGGATCAACAATTATCTTAATCTCATTATCACCATTTCTGAATCGACATAAAGGTATTTTGAATGCATCTTTGTTTGAATTCCCAATTTATCCTTGGATCCGAATGAGATTGCTTTGAGCTTTCTCGAGACAGCCATACCAGTGGAATGAATAATAATTTAAAGGCATGTTTTCATAGATGGTCATATTCTTAAAGGCGCAACAATGTCAAGCGGCGAAAACAGACTCAGACAATAGAAAACCAATGGAAGCGTATTGCACACTCTAAAAAAACACTTTCAATAGTTTTCTATTGTCTGAATCCGTTTTTGACGTTTTATATTATTGCGCCGCAAAAACTATGGCCATCTAGGAAAACGTACCTTAAAGAAACATAACATTCCTTGATCCAAAAATGTTATCGAAATTTCTCTGTCATGATTAGATCACAATACATATATACAATACGTACATTCATTTTTTTTTCTTAAATGTGTAACAGCTAATTTAAAAGGAAAAGGAAAAACAAAGAGAAAGAAACAGCATAAACAAAAACAAATGCACAGCTATCAAGCACACATGCAAGCTTTGCCTCGCATTTACAGTATTTAAAATACGTATTTTAATTACGTATTTTAAAATACGGGCACCTTGGGCAAAGCGATTCCTTTTGCCCTCCCCCGATCCGAATCACGTTACATCCGAATTGCACCTCACTACCCTGGTCCGAATTCCGTCACAACAGGATTCCACATCCCCCACCCCGATCCGAATTCCGTCACATCCTAATTCCACCTCCGCCACCCCGATCCGAATTCCCTCACATCCAAATTCCACCTCCCCCACCCCGATCCGAATTCCACAGTTTACATATTACTGAAGGCATAGGCATGCGTAGAAAGTTCAAAAGTGGGTTACAGACCTAAAATGGGGGTGGTTCCAGAGCTAAAACTCCATATGTTCATATCTATGTATACAAAATTTCATGGTAATGGAAGTTACAACCCCCATCAACCCCCCCCTAGCTGCATGCCAGTAGCTGAGAGTAAGAGTCACGTGTGCGCGTGTACGGGGTAGTATTATCACATCAACACATCTTCCACTATAGCAAAAATATAACCAGTTCATCCCCTTTGCAAATATTCCGAGAAAACGATCATTCATATTAGCACCCACATTACTACACAGGCCCTGCGGTGGCGCAGTGTGGTAACGCGTTCTCCTATTGCGCGGCTAATCCGGGTTCGACTCCCAGCAGTGCAAAAAGAACGCTTACTCAGAGATCTCATAAAAGATCGCACTGCTCACTGTAGTCCGGGGTTTGGTTCCCTAGGCCTTAAGAGGTTCGGATTCCTCGGAAAACAGTAGGTCCCGGCGCAGCATGACCACTGTAGTCTTTGAGCCGTAAAACCACAAAACAAACAAACCACATTACTACAAGAGGAAGTCCAGCAAGAGGCGGAGGAGGAGATCGCTCCTCCCCCGTCAGGGTTAAATAAGAAAAAATAAAGACGATGAAAAATATTTTATGCATTGTTTGTTACGACTGTAATAAACAAAAGTCTTTCACTGGCGTCCAAAGTTTACAAGTCTTGGCGAAATGTCATTCAGACGTTTTCAACGAATCTTCAAGCTTTT
>QLNU02015359.1:3378314-3456956 GCA_006491805.2 Dysdera silvatica | reverse complement strand
CCAGTTACCGCCAAGAATGGGCGAGGAAAACTTTTATATATATATATATATTTCTTTTTTCCCTTCCTTGGCTTCCCTGGTCTCCAGATGTGTCACCCATCTGACATTTGTAGCACTGTATAGAACGGTAGCTTCGATCACCTACGAGTTTGAGTAATCTGGAGGAATGCTGTTATTATGCAATAAGTTGCCCATATTCTGTGGAATTCTAGCCGCTCATTATCCTCGTCATACCCATCACACACACACACACACACACACACAGGGGCGGATTTATGATTTTGTGGCCTATACACTAATATATTTTGCCGCCGCTAGGCTGATATATTTTACCGCTTTTTCTTGCTAAACATAACCAGAAGCACAAGTAATATTTTGACGCCCTTGTTGATTATTTCAAATTCTTCTTTTTGCAAATTTTGAGCTCTTGAAAGCTTCGCCTTTGCCAATGCCTGTCTAATTTCGTCTCTGAATATCTAAAACTAGACATAAAAGGTAGATAAATAGAAAAAGTTAAGTATTTGTACAAAATGTAAAAGTAACATAAAGTGATCTCTTTGATAATAAATAATTCAATCGGCAAAAAGATATAACTACGTGTTCGCAAAATTCCTTTGTTGAAAATTTTCCGCCGATGAAATTCTGCTATAGTAGGCTTAACCTACTTAGCCTATCAACCTGTTGGTAAATCCGCCACTGCACACATCAAGGTTCTTTTATTCTAATGTATCTTTCTTAGTGCGCTGATTTCTTTATCATAAAATGAATAAGCTCGAAAAGATTTTTAGGTAACTTTATTGTCAACATCTTATAAATGCACCTTCTTTCCCAACAACTTCATAGATTCTCCTGTCATTGAACAACAAAGTCCAATTGAACATTGGATTCCAGAATTTCCTCCAGGACTTCTTAATAGCTTTAATAAATATTTTCCTTCTTTATCTATTAATATTGAATGTCGTAAACAAAATTCAATGAAATGCCTAAACAAATCCCACTGTATTAAAATTGATTTACGTGAAAACCATTCAAGAACATTAACGTAATTGGTTGAAAGTTAGTGCTGACATTGATCTTCGCTAATTCGCTGACACCTGGACCTATCGGGTCCTCAACACCACCTGCAGCAACACCCAACAAACCTTTCGATCTAGCATCAAAAATTACCTCTGTCAGCTGAAAGAACACTTCAAAGACAAGGTGGTCTTCCTTCCTTCAGCACACCACCTTCAGCAGTTTGTTTCCAGCAACTAAGGATCCCACCCTCTTCAAAAACAACTATCCCAAAAGAATCCACATCTAGATGCATCTGCACAGACCGGGATACGCCTTCACTAATTCCTTCCTACATCGTGTCAGGCTGCAGCCTAACTATATCTGCCTGCAATGTCAAGAAGATGAAGCAAAGCACTGGAACATATAGTACCCATATGCCCAGTGTATGTCCCCACAGTCGCCTCCTCAAATTCTGCTGCTGTCTTTGGATCGCTGACCCTCCAGATCTTAAAGATATATTGGATCTCCCTGTGCTGATCTCCACCTGCAGCATGCCCTCATCGTTGGGACGAATATATTTTTCGATGACCTCGGACGTCCTCTGTAAGTTCTTGCGCCATACCTTTTGTGTTTACCTACAGAACGTCAAGCTGACTCCCCATTAAACTGGGACTTTCCCACTGGTTTCCCACTGGTTCTGGCGACCGGTAGTGCTTCTACGCTTGAACCGGGGGGCCATGGCCCCCCAAATAAAACCGGATTTTATTATATTGCTTATGTGTAAGGGCAGAAATTTTTGCCGTCCAAAGTTTTTCTGTCTAGAACCGCTACTGCTGGCGACCCAGCTCTTTACCACCCGTAAACCATTGTGTCCGCCACAACCTCTCTGGGAAAACAGACCTGCCTTCGGCAGTTCACCATTCCCAACCAGAATCCAAAACACAATCAATAAATCAAAATTTTCGTTATTTCGATAATTTTCGCACTCTTTTCGTATTCTGTTTAGAGGCCCACATCATTATGCCTATGATACAAATATAAAGTAATTCTCAAAATTCAAATTTTTGCAATTTAATGGCAGAATTATTTCTAAACTTAAAATGACAAGGTAATGTTCTAAGTTTTTATAAACCTCACTCGCTTCACTAAATACAATTGGAACAATCGTGTCTTCCTTTTTTCAGAAACTTTCCACGTTCAATTTCAGATTTTAGTGAGTGTATTTTGTTATTTTTATTTAAAATCGTTTTTGTGTTTTTTCTTTTGAAAGGTGGATAGGTAATTTTTCCATCACCACGTTCAATTACTTGTCAGGTAGAAAAGAAATTGACGCATTAAATGGAATAGTAATTTAGTAATTAAAATCCACCCTGCATGAGGTAATTACTGTCAAACTAATTATTTTTCACTTAAATTATTTCCCGCAATAAAAACTGAATCTATGATATTACTCATAGTTGCACTTTTTTTAAACGAGAAAATATATGAAGCAAATGTTTTTATTTTTAAAAGAATCGATATTTTTTCTGCAAAAAAGGCGGAAAAGTACAAAGATCTTTATTTTAGTATCTCTCCCTGCACATAAAATTTAGGAGACTGAAACAAATAACAGAAAACCTTAAATATGTATCGACACTTCTTAGAATACCTGTCAACGATATTCCATGAGCTTTTCGTAACTTCCCGTGAGCTTTCCATGAGCTTTTCGTGACTTGAAAATCTCGTATTTATCTATTGCAAAGAAAACAATTGAATATCTCTAAAGTTGACCATTCTTCGCTTTTTCCACCACCCCGTTCATCAGAGGCGGATCCGGAAAGGGATTTTGGGGGGATGTAAAATACAATAGGTTCCATCTATAATGAGACTGCATTTAATGAGTTTCGGGATATAGGGAGGAAAATATGAATTTTGTTTGGTATAGTGATTAAGCACAATACAATTTAACCGATTATAGCGAAAAAGTTTTTGATCCCCGGATTTAACGAGCAATTTAAAAAAATAAAATAGGAAATCAAACTTTTTGTAAAAATTTCGTCATTATATGCGGTTGGTCGTTATAATCGGCGCTCGTTATAACCGATTTCCACTGCATTGTTTTATGAATTTGAGAGAGAAAATTTCCCTATTTCCCTCCCCAGTGGATCCTCCACTGGTAGTTAGGCTTCTGATTCCTTAAACGGCAGAATTTACGATTCACCAAAAAATTGTAAAATCGTAAGATTCGGCATAGTGAGATCTGAACCGGCATTGTACCATTAAACAAATAACAAATGGTTTCCTATATTTGTGAATTTTAATGTTGTAAGATATTAGTACCCTTCTCAGGGATATCAATTGCAACGTAGTGGAAACACAGAAAAGCCTCCGGAGCGAGTATTTTGTGTGTTTTTCCTTGGGGAATAATTATGCTCAATAATTCCGACACCCACTTTTTCCAGCTTAAACTAGAGCTTTTTTGTTATAAGAGGAGAAAAAAAGGCATTGTCTACGATCTAGATTCGACCTAGTTATAGAAACCCTAGTTCCAATCTAGGTCTTGGACGATGCCCCTTTTTCTCCTACAGCAAAAAAGCTCTAGTTTGACCTGAGGAACGTGGGTATCGCAATTATCGAGTAGATCTTTTAATATGTAGCGTAGTGTTTTTTAATGTGTAGCGTAGTGTCTTTTAATGTATGGTCTTTTAATGTGTAGCGTAGTGTCTTTTAATGTGTGATCTTTAAATGTGTAGCGTAGTGTCTTTTAATGTGTGATCTTTTAATGTGTAGCGTAGTGTTTTTTAATGTGAGATCTTTTTATGTGTGACGTAGTGTCTTTTAATGTGTGATCTTTTAATGTGTAGCGTAGTGTCTTTTAATGTGTGATCTTTTAATGTGTGATCTTTTAATGTGTGATCTTTTAATATGTGTGATCTTTTAATGTGTGTGATCTTTTAATGTGTATAAATTTTGGTTAGTCGCGATTCTACATCTTTCAATATATTTTAAATAAAATGTATATTCAAGATTAACTGAATAATTAAAAATAATTTAAAAATAACTTAGGAGTAACTCAAGAATTATTTAAGAGCTGAAAAATAACTTCCGTATCATTTAAAAGGCTTCTTCTTCAAAGTATTTTTATATGTTTGTAGTTACTTATATCCAACTTCAAAATTAATTTGATGGAAGGAGAGTTGATCGCAACTGACATAAGCCAAATGCGTTCCAGAAAGTTTTTTATAATAACGCTTGCTATGACCAAAGTGTTCAGAAATATTTAATAAACTCATGCAATGAATAAAATGCATTAAATAATAAATGAACAACATCAACGGAGATCCTGCCACCGAATGTGAGATATAAAGAAATTTTTTTAGGAAATAAAAGATTTGATGGATTTTATCATGTCAAAATAATGAATTTTAAATATTTTTTTAATTTATCACTGATATCTTATTCATTTTTAAGAATCTAAATAAAGCACCACCTTCTGAAGGTTGTTATCTATAAGAAATATTAACCATTCTAGTTTTAGTAAATAAAAGTTAATATATATTAATAGATACCAATCAGAGCTTTTATTTATTGGAAAGTATACTAATATATATATATATATATACTCGGGAATTAATACCGCTAAAATGGGCATTGAACCGTGAGATATTTCTCCAGCAGTTGAGTTTTGAAAAGCTTATTTTAAGCAAAAATGAATGTTTGGCGCAGAGTTTTGAAGTCTTTGCTTTCATCAATTCCTCATTTGCCCAACTTAATTACTTCACAAAATTTTATTTTTACTGACGTTGAGCGCTCAATACTTTTTTCATGGGAAAAATCTTCCGCAATGATCATTATTTCCTTAATATTATTCCATATCACTTGTTTTCTGCCTAAGTTTTTTCTTTTTGATTTTTAGGGTATATTAAACGCCATTCTTACACATGCAAAAACTATTTTGCTGAATTTTGCAGATTAATGACTTCGAGGAAAGAATGTGTTGGGTCACCCGGAAGGTTCTGCGGGTTTTATACGGTAAATGTATGTAAAAAAATATGGAAACTAGAAAATTTTACTCAATAACATGAGCATCATTTCGTTCGATGACTTTTCATTATTACTCTAGTACTGTGGGTCGCGACACTCAAGAGGGTCGCGAACAAGTTTCTGTGGGTCGCCACAACTATTTTTAGTTGCAATTATTTTTGTAAGGAATTTTATACCAAATGTTTCCAACGCTTTTATATTTCAACATGGCTACACACATTGCAATATTCTACTAATGGTTGTTAACTTCATACCATAGTCGTGCTAATCCGAACTTGATAGAACCAGACCCCGTCTGAATCACCGAAAGTCCGGATTAAACGGAATAAGATTTAAAATGTCTGTAAAACAAGTTTTAGATGGGTAAAACTATTAAAATTGATGTTTTTATCATAAAAAATGACTTTTTCAGTCTCAATACTACGACGTGCGTCTGCTTTTTTAACCCACGAATTGATTTAGAATAAAAAAAAAACATCTTATTGATTGCAATTCAAAGTTTATTGATACGGTACGAAAGAAAACATATTGTAGGTTTTAAAATTGTTGCAAGCTTTTTGACGATTTTTTTTTTAGTTCTGTCCGGATTAACGAAACTTTACTCTATTTATAATACATATAATTAATGTAATATGTATAATTAATATAATATATATATAATTATTGTAATATATATGCATTATTATGGCATATATATAATTATTGTAATATATATATAATTGTAATATATATTGTAATATATATATAATTATTGTAATATATATATAATTATTGTAATATATATATATAATTATTGTAATATATATATAGTATTGTAATATATATATAATTATTGTGTAATATATATATATAATTATTGTAATATATATATAATTATTTATATATATATATAATTATTGTAATATATATATGTTATTGTAATATATATAATTAATATAATTTTATATTTAATGTGTTTTCTTTACTTTGTTAAAAATGCTTTTATTATGCCAAATGTAACAACGGCGGATAGTGGGGTCGCAAATCTTTTTGATTACTATAAAGGGGTCCTTGGTTGGCAGCTACTATAAAGGTGAGTCGCGGCTTGTAAAGGGTTAGGAACCACTGCTTTAGAAGCTGGAAAATTCCTCTCTCAAAAAATTTTTTGGATTTATTTGTAAAGAAATCAAAATGGCATTTGACTCCAATGAAATTAGCTTCCGAAAATTCCAAGAATTTCGTAGTGACCTAAACAGATGAATATGGGGCGGGGCTAGGCCAAACATTCCAGCCATGCACAGTGAGTCGCTGTCGAACGTTTATTGCAACGTGAGGCCTAGTATTGTCGTGTGAAACACAACGCCTCGACGATTGGTCAATTTTGACCTCTTTGCATTGAATTCTGTTTTTAAAAACCGCCATCTGCGAGCGATATTTCTCCGAATCGATGGTCTGGTTAGGTGGCAATAATTCGCAATAAATTGTTCATTTATAATCCAATTATACACAAAACATTCCTTTCTTGGTATGAATCCCACTTCTGTGGGTAAGTGAAGGAGCTTTATTTGGCTTCACCATGATCTTTTCCTTGTAACATCATTGAATATCATCCACTTCTCATCTTCAGTGATGGGCGATTTTAGAGAATAAGCTTCTTCGTTTCGTTTCGAAACAGAATCTCATGCCGAAATTCAAAAAAGCATATTCTGTCTATCAAAATATGGGGTACCTACACTAGGATGGGCCGAAAAAACAAAATTGTCACGCATCGAAATGTAATAGTGCGGAAAACTTGCCTATTCATATCGGAAGCATGTGTGAAAAATTTCTGTCCGATCGGGCAAAATCTTCTGTTTCAAACCTGAACCTAAAATTTTGACATTGTGGCCCAAAAAATGAAAATGTTGATTTGTGAGACAAATTGGCCTTTACTTCCAGGGTCATTACCTTTAAAGCCTTAATCGCTCAAACGATCAAAATTAAATATTCCGTAACTTCCCCTAACCGATTATTTTCCGGAATGGAGCAAAACATGGATTGCTTTTTAAACCAAATTGCCAAGAGATCGGTATGAAATTCATCGAAAATCCCGTTGCAGAAGATGTAGTTATGCAAGTCAAACACTACGCAGATTAAATTAAGAAACAATTTATATCAACATTCTTTAGGCTTAGTAATATGAACGCCGATGTTATGTCACAGTTAAATGGTCAAACGTTCGTAAAGAAAGGAATGTTTTTTGCGTCTGGTGGGGCACGATCACACGATCTTCTACAATGCGAGCAGGTGCTCTTACCAACTGAGCCACAGACGACAAACACTCAATCTCCCTACGAACGTATTCAAATCGTAAAAACATTTCTTTTCTTTACGAACGTTTCACCATCTAACCATGCCATAACATCGGCGTTACTATTACTACGCCTAAAAAACGTTGATAAAAATTGTTTCTTAATTTCTATTATAATATTATGTTATAATCTTATTCTGTTCAGGATAGCCAGCATAGGTGACCTTTTTATCCACAAGAACAGATAAAATATCCACAATGCTATCTCTGTCTAAATCTTCTGCAGCAAAATAATGACTTAAAAGTTTTTTAATTGACTAATTAATTCAAATATTATATTAAATAATTAATATATTTAATAATACATTTAATAATATAATTATATATATAATACTTTATATATATAATTAATTTTTCAGTTTACCTGAAGGATACACTAATCTACCCCTTTCAAAATGATGAATTAATGTGCCAGAATGATTTTCTTTATCCTCTTGTGTAGTTAATATGCAAAAATTATTTTTGACACCGGTTTGGAATGCATTTTCCAGCTACGTAGCCTGAAATGTATATCAACAATTGATCTTGTGGTTCTTGTCTTGAAAGTGAACTACATGCTGCAAATGAAGTGTCCGTTGAAGACAAGTTTGTTCTTTCTTCCTTAAGAAGATCCAAGTCTAATAAGCAGTCTACCTTTAATAGTTTTCTTGACAGCCCAGAATCACCGATGGATAAAAGGGAGTTTATGGTTTCGAACTTACAATTACCACTTTTACTCGATCTTGCCAAATTATAAAAACTGAGTCATTGTATGATAGTTAAAAACTCTGATGGCATAGGGTGATCATTACAGCCAGACGACTGTCGAACAATTCCAAAGATATTTTCGGTACTGTCCTGGCTTAACCATGATGTCATCAAATGTTTATAACTTTCAGCTTCAACTGAATACTCCAATAGATCAAGAATACTCTTAATTGTAACCCGCAACCCGAGAACAGTGCAGGAACTCAAAAAGCCTATTTTTTGGGCGCCAGTATGTGTTTCCCATTCATTGAGATATTCCAAAAATTTCAGGAGAATTTGATATTGATCTGTATAGAAACGCAATTGTCCTCGGAATTCTTGATGTCATAACTCGTTTTAAATCATTTATCAAACTGATAAAATCATAAGTGGCCTGAGTTTTGCCATATAAGTTTTCAATATCAGCTTTGAAAAGATATAATCCTTTTAAAACATCTTCACTGAACAGTTGGAAGGCATAGCTTACTCTCATCTTCTCAAAATTGTTAGGATAAATATGTGCTTTCGTAATTTTTGGCATTGTTTTTAAAGTAGCCGGATTCAAATTCAATTTCCACGCAATCTCAATATGTTCGGATCTTGCTTGGCCTTCTGGTAACAAAAATCCCCCCCCCCACCCAGGATGAAAGCATTTCGTACACATTTTATCAAATGGGGAAAGTCAGAGATAAAAAATAAATACTTGGAGCAATCTATGGGATGGCTAACTTTATTATTGATATGATTTTTGCTTGCTAATATACAAAATATATTCCACGTGCTTCGAGTCCACGAAGCAGGATCACAGGTAATGAAATCTACAAATAATCCCTCATTTTCAGAAAGATCTGTGACTTCAATAATCAATTTTGTAAGGAGATTGCCGCTTATGTTGTTGCTCGTGCCAAATACGCCCAATATTTGTCGCCAATCATCTGTTAATGGCTGAAACAGGAACACTAATCCGTGATTATATGGTGGTGTTTTCAGATTATCTGGGGTATATCTTCCAATATCCACAAAGTCTTCAATACTACCACATGACTTTGCTTGCAATTTTTCAGTCAGTTTCATTTTATCCATGGTAAGTCAACCACGTTTCTTAAACAAATCTATAGTTTTTGCTTTTTGTGCAATTAGATCAAAAGTATTTGCATTAAATCCAAAACCGGAGTTAGAAACATACTTTTAAATAGTACTAGGATTCGGCTCAAATTCATGATTTGATGTTGGCGTATGTGTTTATATAATCTCGTTCTTTTCACGTGCATCAAGATACACTCCAATACCCATACTTTTGAATAACGCATGCCATTTGCAGTTTTTCTAATAGCTGCTTGAAAGCAATGCTGAACCACTTTCTGTTGTTTTATGAGTAATTCTGCTATATTCTCATCAACATAATTTTTAGGCAGCATTTTGTTTTTAGTTTGAATCTTCTTCAACTGATGTGTAAGGTATATAACCCGTTCTTTTAGCTTTTTAATTACATGCATTTTGTATGTAAGCTTGTTGGTACCCAACAATCAAGGTGCTAATCGGCTTTTACGAAATTTTTTATGCTGTATTAATTTTCGAAGATATTTACAATGCACACATATATCTTTAGTGCCCTTTTTCACACACTGTGAACTATATATCTCGTTTCCTTGTATAAATGTTTGTTTTGGAAACTGGTCAATACCAACAAACTCAAATGAACATCCAGCTCCTTTGCAAATTAAAAATTTATCTACTTCTAATAAAGTATTTTCTAACATTTCTTTAGACAAAATAACTGGAAATGCATCAAATTTCTGACCCCATAAATAAACTTTACATTTTATCTGACACTCATTTTCATTCACTACGACTGTCTTTTCGGATGAAAGTAAAGGTGAAGCTTCAAAATAAATAAATAAATAAATAAATAAATAAATAAATAAATAAATGAATGAATGGATGGATGGATGGATGGATGGATGGATGGATGGATTATGGTACTGGAGACAAGTCAGGTTCTGATATTTTAGTACTCCTTCATCACTGGAATTCCATTGAAGTTCACGAAACTTCCTTTTTTTGGAAGAATAGCAGAAAAATACTTCGGCAAATTTGGAAATATTGTTGGTATAGCATCAGGCAATAAAACTGGATAACTTTTGGGTATAGTAACTTTTTCACCATTCACTGTATGTACAAAATTTCGGATTATAAACTGATCTTGGAAATGAAGTTCACATACAGCACATTTGTCATGGAGCAATTTATCAGCACGTGGCATCAATTTTTGCCACTTACTGAACAACTCTTCATTTTTTGGAACACTAAACTGTGATAACTTACTATTCATATAGTGTGCGTTGCATCCAGGAACGAAGCAATGGGTATTTCGTTGTTTGGACATAGTAGGAACCTTTGCAAAGAGATCTATTTATATATTGAAAAAAAAAAAGATTACTAAGAAAAAGACTAAAAACAATATTCATTCTGGTATTGTTTAAAATAAGGATTAACACAAATTTTTACAGATTTCAAATTTAGATAATTTTAATCATAGTTGAATATAGCTATGTTTATTTTTTTAATGTGGTGTTTTCCAAAATGAAACAAAGAGCCATTAAAAAGGAAAGGGATAGATAATTATTATATTACGTTTAAATTCTGAAAGGAATAATAGGGTTGAAAAGTATCTCTAAATCACACACAGTGAGAAATGACAAGCAAATTATTGTCAATGAAGTACTTACCTAATTACTTCATGAATATTTTGGCAACCTACACAGAAGATATACAATTACGGTGTAACTTTACTTTCTAGACATACATTATATTTGACTTTAATTAACAAAAAAATTAATTTGCCTTGCAATTAAAAATTCACACACAGCAGATGTAACATGGGAAAAGTAAGCAAATAGACTCCCCGCAGCGCCACCTTCCGGAAGTTTCATTTCTTTTTCTATTTTTTACCATTTGGCTCAATGAGGAGTCGGCGAACTATTCCTACTAGGCTCTATATTATTGGTTGGGTGGATAGGTAGGGCTCGAGCGGCAGTCGTAGTGCAGCCACCTCCACATGGTGGGTTCTGGATCACATAACATGTCAACTAAGAGCTACAAAGACTCTACTGTATTCGAAATGGAGCTGCAAATCACCTCATTACATAGTAATGTTTTGTCGCACCGAAATTTCCAAATCAGATACATCCCACACGAAAAAATAGCGCAACTTCACAAGCTAACAGTTTCATGTTTTGGGCTACGATAGCCAGATTTTAAGTTTGAAACAGAAGATTTATCCCGATCGAACTGAAATTTTTCACACACGATTCTGATATGAGTAGGCAAGTTTTCCACATTATTACATTTCGATGCGTGAAAATTTTGCTTTGTCGGCCCATCCTAACCTACACCCAGAGCCGTATTTATGTGTTTTGCCGTCCTAGGCAAGTGTTGAAAAGTGCCACCCCAAAGCTTTATGCTACCATCACTCTTTCACCCATATCTCCCCCTCTACCACCACCAACATCAAGCGACACAAAAATGTAAATCTTCTATTATACTTTGAATCATTAAACCCGTTAATTATATTTATATTTTAAACTTATATTAGTTATTTTGTAATATTAGAATATTGTGAATAGTAAAACAATTGCTACATGTTATAATTGTTTAATTTCAACATTTTATATTTTTGAAAACTGAAATATTAAAGGAGTAATATTTCAAAACACAACGTTGTATTATCAGAGCTAGAAGGCTTAAATGTATTAGATATAAAAAAACTTGTGTGCAAAATTAAACAATGAAACACATCAAACATTTTTACATTCGTCAAAATAAAGACTTTTTAAGTAATTGTCCCGTATGCTTTTGAAAACAATTATATGTTTTAATTTTTCTTCTTTTTCATTTTTTCTCCTCATTTGCTCAGTTTTTTCTTTGTTTGATTTAAAATTAATTTTTTACGCCATTTTTACTCCATTTTTCCGCCCTAGACGATCTCCTAATAGTAGAAACGGCCCTGCCTACACCTCGTAGCGGATTACGTACTCAAGTTCTTCAAACTATCATCTACTGTATGTTTCGGGATGTTTAGTCTGTTTGCGCTGATTTCTGAACTGTATAACGAGGATTTTTAGCGATAGTTTCTGTTAGCAAGTCCTCGTTTTCAAAGGGGGCCGTCCGGAGTAGGCATTGCATTTGAGGCAGAGGGGACTAGGCAGGTGCGCCCTCATGAGCTATAGGTCTTATGTTTCCGAATGGGCAAGGACTCGCGCCCTCCGAAAATTCAAGATATGCGCCCTTTGAGAGCACCCAGTCCACCTCTGAATTGAATTTCAAACTTCCGTGCTTAAACTTCTCAAACCCTCTTCAAACTGTGTCATCGGAAATAGCACTTTATCCATATGCTGTACAAATTTTTCGAACTGTCTAACTAGAACTTTTTGCCTCTTTTTTTTTAAATGAAAGTGCTTATATGACAAAATTTAACATTTTGATCCTACATTCCCAGCACTGCACTGAAACAAAAATAATGCCTCAATACATGCAGGAATAACAAACACAATGTAAGCATAATTAATGAGTTTTCCTGGTTATTTCAAATCAACGTCAATCTTCATCAGCAAGAACAAAAAAAATTAAAGGAAACGCGTATCGATTTTAAAAAGAACGCAAGACTTTTCTGATAACCCAATAATTTTATTTCATTTTGCTTATTAGATCCCGGTTTATATGCCATAAATAATCAGGAAAATATTCATGCAAATATGCACTAAAGAACCTCAAAATACGCACATATATGCACTTAAAATAAATAAATACGCAACTGAAATTAATAAATATGCACTTAAAATTTATTTTAACTTACTTGAGTTTAGTACGCCTTCAAACAAATAAATTCCTTACTAACTGTTGAGTAGAAATGGTCTATATACATAAAATAATAAGCTTTATACAGCACAATTTCTATGACGCCTATCACAATGTGTCTCCTGATATTCTGAACTGTTGAGCTTTGTCGTCTATCAAGCAATAGCATTTTTATGGCCAAAGGGGTCCTTCCAAGAGCTGCAGAAGGTATTCAACAGCAGTTATAAAATTTTGCGGGTTGTTCATTAGGAATAGTTTATCCAGTGATGGACTATCACCAATATTTATCGTTGATGGATAACGATATGGAATTTTATCATATGTAAGTGTTTATTTTAATGTGACCTTCAATCAACTACCAGTCTAGCACAATAAACCTAAATTTTCAATTTCTCTTGATAAGGATAGTAGCTATAATCGAACTGTGACTACATTTTTGGCGCCCCAGTGCATTATTAAATGTGTATATTTACAAATTCCATGGCATTTCTATTCAAATAAGGAGTAAGAAGATAGTTTAGCTTTGGACTTTTAGGGAAATTTTTGTATAATAATTTTTATATAATAGGAATCATAAAATTTTTATATAATAGGAATCATAAAATTTTTATGTAATAGGAATCGTAAAATTTTATATAATAGGAATAATAAAATTTTTATATAACGGAAATACTAAAATTCTTAAAATTGCTAAAACCTTTGAAGTATGCATTTATTCCGGAAATTCCTTGTTTTTATTCATTTCTATGCACTGCCGCTAAAAAGGGTTAAAATATGCAAATGTATATGCGCATATGCACTTTCATATAATCTCGATTCTACTTATAAATTTTCGTTTTGTTTCTTAACCACTGTTTAAAAGAAAAACAACATCCTTTATTCTAGAAAATCAACTTAAATGAAATAGGCTCCCCTCATTAACAGCTTGCAGGGACTGGAAAAAACCGCCGTTCAACAGGAATGGACGCTAATTAGAATATGTTTAATTCTAGAAAGCGTTTGCTAGGATCGAAAGCTACTGTTGTTAGACAGGAATAACCCATAGTTAGAACGACGTTAATGGGAGAGTGTACAGTGTATTGACTTGCTTGAATAGTGACGTGTCTGACAATTCTCGCAAATTCTAACTTGAAGTGAAATAGCCGACTTACGCTTCTTACATAATCGCCGCAAAACTTACCTTACAGTGAGAAAAAATCCGCATATATAAAAAACTATTACAAAAGACAGGAAACATCTTTCTTTTCTTTTTTTTCTTTTTTTCTTTTTTTTTCAGATGTCACTCATCGTATATTTGCGGTTCGATAACGGATAGTCATCAATCTGTAAAAAGCCCAGTGGCGCATTAATAAAAACTGAAAAGTCGAATAATTTCTTAGACTATATTTCATTTCCTCGTGATGGACAGCTGGTGGCGAAAAAATTCGAAGCGACGCCTCTTTCGTCGTCACTTTCGCCAATTTCTCAAACGGAGACTTTGATAAATTTAGCTTTGCCGAGAAAGTCTATTTATCAAATGGAAAATAAAATTTAGAATGCAGAAAGCATTCGATTTGAAGGGAATTTTGTTTCAAAGGCTAGCGAGTGCCTTGTTCAAAATGCATTGGGGATTGAAAGTTCGGTGGACACAAAACTTTACTGATAGCGGATTTTTCCATCCATTTATATTTATACAAAAAAAAAATATTAAATATATTTTTGTATACTTTACGTCTTAAAAACCGCGCCGGAATGTAACAAACAAGTTAGCTTAACCTCCAAACCGCGGTCACATTCATATACCCAATTTACAAGAAGTCATACACCCAAGCAGTCATATACCCAATTTATAAGAAAGACTATTACCACTCGAATCAAATACAGTAATTGGAAAGTTAAACCCTTACGGGTACCAAAATACAGTAGTGGACAAAATTGTGGAAACCTTTTGAAAAAAGTTTATTTTAGAGGTTTGATGGCTAATAACACCACTTTTTTTTGTACCAATACTATAAAATTATATATCATTAGAAAGGTAATTTAATAAAGATTGTAATGCAATAACATTTGTTCAATTATCTGTATTCTATCAAAAGTTATAGCCAAATAACCAGAAAAAAGAAGCACAGCTTGCTTACATTTATATGAAGTAGCTTTCCTTCATTTGAATGTGGCCAATGAGCATGAGTGTTTACAGAGCCAATCAGGTGTCATCTTGTTTTGGCAATGAGCCAATCATGTTTTCTCTTGTTTTGGCAATGAGCCAATCATGTTTTCTCTTGTTTTGGCAATGAGCCAACAGGTTACAGGACATTTATCAGTGTGTTCTGTAATTGCTATCAAGTTGGTTGTTTTTTTTTTGTGCTCTTTGATTTAGTGTGCTTGTAAAACGTAATAAAATTAAAGAAATGGCGCAAAGAGTTGACTGGTCACCTAGGAAGCGATGTAAAATAGTAATATTAAGTGAACAAGGCTACAGTTATGAAGAAATTAGAAGAAATATTGGGGGAAACTTAACTAAAGGTGGCATTTCTAAATTTTTGAAGAAGTATAAGGAGACTCAGTCATTACAAAACCAGACTGGTAAAGGCAGAAAAAGGTGCACAACAGCAAGTGATGATAGAAGAATTAAAAGACAGTGCCTAGGTGACAGGAAAAAATCATCTCTGTGTATACAAGGTGAAATGGCGCAATGCAATGTGAAGTTAAGTGCAAGGACTGTTCGGCGCAGACTGCATGAATGTGGTCTAAATGCAAGAATTCCACGAAAAAAGCCATTTTTGTCTGTCAAACAGAGGTTGAAAAGATTAAACTGGGCTAAAACCCATGTTAACTGGACAACGGAACAATGGGACAGTGTAATTTGGAGTGATGAGACCAAAATCTCACTGTTTGGTAGTGATGGCGTAAAATACGTATGGAGAAGAATTGGAGAAGATTTCCATCCTGAGTGCATTACACCTACCGTGAAACACCCAGTTAGTGTTATGATTTGGGGTTGTATAACATCAAGAGGTGTGGGCAGAATTTGCGTGATCAATGGGAATATAAATGCCCAAAGATACATAAATGAAATACTTGAGCCCAAGCTGCAGCCTTCTGCATGTGATCTTTTCCAAGATAATGAAGCATTTATATTTCAACAGGATTCAGCTCCATGTCATGTTGCTCGTGTGTGCAAAAAATGGTTTCAAGATCATCATATTCAACTGCTGGAATGGCCTGGAAATAGCCCAGACCTTAACCCCATCGAAAATCTATGGAGCCGGCTAAAGAAGCTTGTTAGTCGGAAGCAACCCAGCAATAAAACACAATTAACAGAAGCAATAATTCAATCTTGGTTTCATATTATAACAGCTGCAGAACTAAAGAACTTGGTTCACTCCATGGGAAAGCGTTGTAAGGCCGTAATTAAGGCTAAAGGTTACCCAACTAAGTATTAACTGGTATGGTGAACATTTTTGTATATCTCATTTTTTCTATGTATATCACCTTTCTTCTTTATGAATGCTGTTCTATTAAAATACGATTCATAAATGTTATTGCATTACAATCTTGATTAAATTACCTTTCCAATGATATATAATTTTATAGTATTGGTACAAAAAAAAGTGGTGTTATTAGCCATCAAACCTCTAAAATAATCTTTTTTCAAAGGGTTTCCACAATTTTGTCCACTACTGTAGTTTGTAAAATCGACAGTTCATAAATAATAATAATTTTTAATATGTTCCAAAGTAATCATTCATCACATTATATCATTTCACCATATTACGTTACGTTTAATATGCATATATATATGGAAACTGAAATTCTCAACTGAATTCCAAGAGACCACCGAAGACTCAGAAAATGTCCTCAAACTAGATGGGTGGATGAAATAAGAAAACAGATTGAGGTAACATGGAAGCGAGATTCTCAGGATAGACCTCCATCCATCAGTTGATAGACAATGGTTAAATATAATGATGATAATGATATGTACATTACAAGCAGGGCTTAAGCTGCGTTAGTTTTTTCGCATTTTGCGAAAGGATATTGCATTTTCCGCAAAATTTAAATACCACTTTCGCTAAAAAGCGAAAGCCCTGAAAATTTTCACAATTTTATGTCGATGTCCGCCGTCGACGATCACAAGCATAAATATGAAGAAAACGACGTACTGTCAGAATGGAATATTTTCAAGAAATTTGTAGGTGCCTGATGTAAAGAAAGGAGTTTTCATTTTTGCAGTGACTACAGTTTTTAAATCAAAATGAAATGAATGGAGAATTTCCTTCACTGTGCTCAATAACTGAATATGCGGCAAGTATACCTATGCATACTGCAGAATGTGAAAGGGCTTTCTCCCAAATGAACTTGATTAAAAGTGACTTGCAAATTCGTTTAACAACGAACCATGCAAGCAAATTGCTAACAATAAATATTGAAGGACCTATTCGAAATAAGTTCAATTTTGAAAGTGCCTACCAACTATGGTGTGTAGCAATGCCCAGAAGAATTGTACAATAATATTGTCAATTATGTAATTTCATAAAAACTAAAGAGTTTTATTTGTAGCCCGAAATTTTAAATATGCTATTTTGGTTAACGTTTGCATAAGACAGGGGTCTTCGATCTTTTTCAGCCCAAGGGCCAATTTTGCATATTCTTGTCGGCCCGCGAGCAGGGCCGGATTTAGAATACGATGCGCCCTGGGCACAACGATTTTGGCGCCTCACTCCATTGGCGCAACTAAGGGGACTAACCCCCCCCCCCCTAGAAAATTTCTTCTAATCATTGCGATATACGGTTTAGCTCCCCCTAGAAAATAGGTCAGCCACTAGAAAAAGTTATCCCCCTAGACTTCGAAGCTAGTTACGCCCATGCCTCCTCCCCTCTCGCCATACTAACAGAACAAATAAAATTCTGTGGTTTTGCCTCCTCAAATGAGACGAAAACTTGTGCAGGATAGGGAAGGGACGACATTTATGATTAGCCTATCTTATGTGCATTATTATCAGATAAACTCGTGTTTGTAAAAATTGCAACACCATGAAGGACTCGTCCGAATTGAATGAAATTTAATGTACAAACGACCTGTGTTGATACAAATAAACGATTAAAATTACAAAGCAAAAAACAATATTACATGTCGGAAATCAGTATTTGGTGAAGCCACCACGCGCTGCAATAAGTGATGCTATACGACGTGGCATGGAATCAAACAGATGTTGAATGTGTGCCTGAGGAAGAGCATTCCAGATTGCTTGTATGCGACCCCAAAGTTCATCTGTAGTAGCTATGGGACGAGGATCACGAGCGAGACGCCGACCAACGAAATCCCACACATGTTCAATCGGCGACATATCCGGCGAATAGGCAGGCCAAGGAAGAAGCTGTATCTGTTGTGATGAAAAGAAGTTTTGAACATTCCTGGCAATATGTGGGCGGGCATTGTCCTGTTGATTGTTTGTTTTACGGCTCAAAGACTACAGTGGTCATGCTGCGCCGGGACCTACTGTTTTCCGAGGAATCCGAACCTCTTAAGGCCTAGGGAACCAAACCCCGGACTACAGTGAGCAGTGCGATCTTTATGAGATCTCTGAGTAAGCGTTCTTTTTGCACTGCTGGGAGTCGAACCCGGATTAGCGGCGCACTAGGAGAACGCGTTACCACACTGCGCCACCGCAGGGCAATTTGTCCTGTTGAAATACAGCTCCGGGAATGCCTTGAAGGAAGGGAACAACTTCGGGCTCCAGAACTTCATTGATGTACCGGTTGCTGTTAAGATTACCCACAATTCGTAGCAGCTGAGATCGTCCATGATACGCAATCGCACCCCAGACCATAACGCTGGGGGTTCGTCCACTATGACGTTGGATAACGCACTCCGGAAGGTGGCGTTCACCGGTATAGCGTCTAACACGGATGCGGCCATCACTGTACCCCAAATTAAAGCGGGATTCATCAGAAAACACCACTTGTTGCCAATCAGCACGCCAGTCTCTATGTCCATGAGCCCATTGTAGCCGCAGGCGCCGATGGTTTTGCGTCAGGAGGATCCTGTATAAAGGAACTCTTGCACGCAGTCCACGGTGCAGTAGACGCCGACGAATTGATGAAGCACACAATGATACACCTGTAGCAGTGCACCAACGTTCTGCCAACTGTCCAGATGAAGCAAAACGGTCCGTCACCGCCATGCGGACCAGGTGTCTATCATCCCGTGCTGACGTCACCTTTCGGCGTCCACTCCCGGATTTCCGAGTTGTCTGGTTCTCTTGAACCCACTGCTTCCACACTCGCATCACTGTGCTGCTGTTACGCCCCATACGAGCTGCTATTGCACGATAAGAAAACCCTCCTTCACGAAAGCCGATCATTCGTCCCCGTTCAAACTCCGTAACTTGCTGAAATGTCGCCCTCTTTCGTCGTAGAGGCATAGTGACGTCTCATGTAACGTTTACCACTAGTAGATAGCCATACACGCCCCGCTACAGCCCTCTATTTATACGGATCCATCAGCAGTTCAGAGGGCGCTGCTCAGCCCACGCATGCGTGATGACTCTGAAATTCTAATCATTTGAATAGCATACCCTAATTTGCATTTCCTGAAAGTTTCAGCTCAATCAAGTGATTCCTTCATGGTGTTGCAATTTTTACAAACGTATAATAACGATAATATACATATGATATATAAACGTATACGATATAAACGATACGTTACGATATATAAACGTATAATAACGATATTTTTATAAATAAATTTAGTTTATTTGACGACGATTTTTTGGATTTTTTTTTAATGTTGAAGAGTGGGGGCAAAGACGGATGCAGGACAAAATTTCAGGGAGGGTTCAAAGGTTGAAAATTTTACTTGTAAGTTTAGTTTTAAGTATTTTTTACTTGAAAATAATAATTTTTAATGTAAATTTATTCTATTTATTATCTGCCTGGATCCGGCCTTGGGGGTAGGGGTTGTTTCACGCAATCTTTCAGAATTTCAGATTTAGGACAAATGGGTGAAGGGCGCCTTCTCGGGAGAGTTGATTAACAGATTTCTACGGTAAATAATTTGCAATTAAAAAAAAAATCCGCAGCCTCTTGCGCCCTGGGCAAGTGCCCAACGTGCCCATTTATAAATCCGGCACTGCCTGCGGGCCGCACGGATCTTATTTTCCTATGTCGGCCGTTGTTAATTTTTGATACTGGGGATGACTGGCCCGCTACTACGGGCCGGATTGGTGGTTCTCGCGGGCTGATGTTGGCCTCCCGGGGTCGTAGTTTGGAGACCCCTGGCCTGAGGGACAAAATTTTCAAAAATATCGCAAATATTTCAATTAAATAAAAAGCTAAAGGAATTTTAAAAATGCTAACATTTTTTTTTAACATTTTCACTAAATTGCTAAAGAAAAAAAAATCCACTTTAAACCCTGATTACGAGGTATATTGTTCATCAATAATATATAGAACAACAATCTTAATATTATACAAAAATTACGCGTGATAAGACCACTGAAAATTTACATTTTCGATTCACCAATCTGATAATATTATCATTATTACACAGCTTATATTTCAGAATAGAATTTCATCCAATTATTTCTCTCTAATAATTCTACTAAATAACATTTCATTCGTTTTCAAACACTATTCGATTACTCAATTCGTGGCAGCGTACATTTCGTCACCTTCACTTCTTGCGTCCTCTAGCGGATGAGAATGACATTATATAAATTAAAAATGTAATTTTTACTGGCATTTGTTCGTTAAAAATTTGGTAAAAAAAAATCAAACATTTTTGTTTGCTGCTTAACACTTCAACAAACATACGATTTCGTAGAGTTAACACTGGCAAGAGATCTTAAGAGTATTATTTGCTGAAACTAAAAAATAGGATATAGTCTAAACCCATGGTTCCCAACTGGTGGCCCGTGAGACGGGTTCATTATTTAAAAAAAATAATCTAAAACAAAAATACAAATTTTATTATTAAATATTAAAATTAAATATAAAAATGAAATTGATGGTATATTTGTAGTATTTTACGGAACTTCGGAAAACGGTTCGTAAAGTAATTTGTCTTCAACGTGTTCGTCTTAGCGAAGTTCGATTGTATTATCATTAGATTTATTTTATGTTTATTATTTCTTTTTTACTAAAGAAAGATTTTACAAACACATTTCCCCCAAAAAAGACCCGGTTCCCTTTTTAATTAAGGTCTTGCAATCAGCTCGTGAGAATTTTTCAAAGTGGTCCGCGAGTACAATTGAAGTGGAAAAGTGGTCCACGGCTTAAATTGAGTTGGGAATTACTGGTTTAAATAGTTATTCTAATGGCTTCTCCATCTTTCCTAATATCTTTATTCTTCCATTTATTATCCGAAGATACTTTCTCCCTCTCTCTGTCATATTTTCTGTGCTTCATTAAATAAACATCTCCTAAATGGGCGCAGATTTATATATATATATCTAATTTCTTCACCCTCACCCGCTATCTCCCTTGCTCTCAAATATACTCCTTTCTTTGCTTGCATGACTTCAGTCCTTGATTTTCTATCTTTGAATTTCACCAATATTGTCATATTTTTGTTATTTTTCTTTCCAGCTCAATGTGCCACCTGTATCTGTTCATCACTGAGTTTAATTTTTTTGTTCAATGTTATCACTAATTTTTCACAACCCTCTCCATCTCTATATGATATCTGCATAATTTCTACATTGTTTCTTCAATTATGGTGCAAGAGCGTAGCCAGATTTTCTTCAAGATTTTGGGGGAAGGCAAAATTCTGGAAATATACCATCAGTTTCATTTTTATATTCAATTTTAGTATTTAAGAATAATTTGTATGCGTATTTTTTTAATATTTTTTTTAAATAATGACACGTCTCGCGGAACATTTGGGACTCCTTCGCGGACCATCAATGGTCCACGGACTACCGGTTGCTACCGGCTACTGCTTTAAACAATGCTGCAATTCTCTGTTTAACTTTTTCTATTTTTCTCTGTTTAGCTGTATGTGCCAGCTTTAAAAATATTTGATAAGTCGGAATGAAAATTAACATCGGCTCTGTGAGAGAATTTTCTGGACCAACAAAACAGATTCTAGAAATGAGATATTTATACATTTCAGTTTCATAAAAATGCGAATCTGCTGTATGACATATAAATGTACATCTAATCACCCAATAACTCCGGAAAATAGAGTAAAAATCTTAAACAAATTGATATTTATCAATAAAGTGCAGTTATAATGTATAAAATTTATCGCATTACATTGTAAAGACAAACTGAATTGTGCGAAAGTTGAATAGGTCAAGCATATTCACTTTCCATTTGTAGCTTGTTTAATTTTTGGAATATATTCCTTCATATCCGAAAATTTCTGTTCATTACATGTCGTTATCAAACATCTGTACAATCGTTCTTTACACCGTGATTAATTACATGTAAAACACTATTTCTGAATGTTCATTCAAGAACATCCGAAATTTCACTTTCGTGGTTTGCTATTGCATTTTAAAATACAGTATCTGCAATTTCAAGTGTAGCTAACGCAAACAGGGCCGGATTTGGACCACAGTGAACCCCAGGGCACACGAGGAAAGGTAGGCCTTTACCCCCTTTCTGTATTGTACAAAAGGCTAGAGATAAAAGTTTTGGCTTCACGCATTATGTCTCTCTCTCTCTCTCTCTCTCTCTCTCTCTATATATATATATATATATAATGTGAATAGCCTATAATTGTTTTTTTTACTGCTTTTGGACTTCGACAGTAAAAATCTAATTCGGAAACGCGAAATGTTCTAAACACATAAACATAATTTTTTTAGGGTGCTGGTTGCCGTCGTGGGCCCCTGTTTTCTGTAGACTCCTAGGGCCCTGGCCCTGTGTGCCTTGTGGATAATCCGGCATTGCATGCAAATTCTCAAATTGATAACCGAAGCTGTACTTTTCGTTGAATTATCCATAACTGCAGCAAGACAATATTTGACATTGGCAGATATTATGTCCTTGTTGTTGTCGTAGAGAGGAGGTACAGCATGAATTGTCTTATGTCCAGGAGTGCTATGGAGCAACAATATAGTCATAAACAAATATTTGACAAACACTCATTGATTTCGATCTGTATAATTATTCCAATTATTAAGTCACGGAATTCGAGCCATAAATTCCGTCACGAAATTAAATTAGTCGTTAGAATTGTCGAAAGGCGAAATGGCAATAACCACGTCCTTCGCAATAATTGGGCAGAGAATTGCAACTATTACAAAATTTCTGATTGGCCATTCAACCAAATAACCCTTGATAACTAAGTTAATATTATAATTATTGTAATTTCCTGATAGACTTCCTTACTGATTGATCACTGGCATTTGCATCACAGATATTGTTAGTTCGTTCAGTTTTAAAGACAGTTGATGTATTGCACATTATTGTAGTCGGCCTGCAGGTACTTTTTCGTAGCCTGTCATAATGGGCGGTATACCCTTTTACTAATGATAAAAAATTCCGTTGTCTTAAAATTCTCTATCATTCATGAATACTTACATATTTAAGATTACACGGCTTGATCACCAGCAGTTCCTGGACAGATGTTATTTAGGCATTCTGAGTCTGAGCTTTCTTCTTTTTTTTTCTCTCTCTCCTCAGAATATTTCCACTGTAAAATATTTATTCACGAAAAATGCTCAGAAAACTAAATTGGCAAGTTCCAAAAAGGATCCGTGGGGGACCGATGTAACTCATGCTGGACCCCGGTACGGGTCGCAGCCAGGCGATTTATAAATAGTAATCTAGATTATCAGAGCCCAGATCCCAATAAATGGGAAAATGTCAGCTATTCTCTATCACTTGAGTACAAACAGGCGTTTTGGGCACGGAAACAAACGAGTTACGGACTTCGACAACTGTTCTATGCAATCTATAATGTAAAATAATAAAAATAACGCGTCAAAATATATAGAGCTCAATATACTATTATATATTTTATTCTTTTAAAGGATAATAGATTATTGCTATTTGATTTTCAACGCACACTGTACGTTTTCTTATTAAACTGTTATATGTGCAAATTCTCTCCCACCACTCCACTGTTCGTCTTTCAACGAACCCATCCTATATATTGCCACAAAAATCCGTCCCCTATAACGTCTTGTTATTTTTACCCAGGAGTCGCTTAACGGAAAATAACTGTCCTCTGATACTATTTCATTTGCGGTATCCTTTCTTTCATATCGTGGCATCCAACTGCCCAAAAGACAATATGCGATTATTACTAGCATCGAATAATATTTTTACGAATATTGCTAGGAAATATATTATGACTGATGCTAAAGAAACAGAACTTACAAAGCACACAAAGAATTGGTGTCATACATACCTATCTCGAAATGACCGTTTCTATATGCGTTAATGGGAATTCACGAGGCAAAAATTCAATTTTATTTCCAAGTTACCTGTTTTTAGGAATAAGTTTGGAAATTATGTGTATAATTACCATCAGTTTATTTAATTTCTTTATATGATATAGGCACTTAGTTTTCCATTCAATTCTATTAGTGTGAGCAACCAGCTATTTAAAATATGATATAAAGGGAGTTGGAAATATTTTATTCAGCCTGAATAGAATTTTACGATATCTAGTGTGCAAATTATGATATTACATAGGAATAATTTAATTAAGAAAAATCTTCCTTTTCTTTCTCCTTTTAAATTTTCTGAAATTGTCACAATAATATGCTTATAAATATAATACAATGGGACGACTTTCAATTTTCTTCTAACGATAGCTAAGAATATTTGATATAATAATACAATTATTGATTTTATTTGATATTTGTTTGATATAATAATTTATTTGATTTGATATTTATTTGATATAATAATTTATTTGATATAATAATTTATTTGATATAATAATTTATTTGATATAATAATTTATTTGATATAATAATTTATTTGATATAATAATTTATTTGATATAATAATTTATTTGATTTAAATATCAAAATGCTTGAAGAACTAAGCAAGCTGGCAAATGTATCTAAATTTAAAACTCTACCAAAAATCATATTTTCTTTACGAATACATAAATAGCAGAAAGCACGAAGAATTAAGAAAAATGGCAAATATATCTAACATTAAAACCTAAGAAAAAAGATGTTTTCCATACGAATACGTAAATAGCAAAAGTATGGTGGATAAAACCACCGGAATTGGGGTTTTTACAAGTCTTCCATGACATAGAATAGAGATTTGGGTTTCTTAAAAGTAAAACATCGGAAACTGTTTGTCGGAACACCTTTGAAAAGCCATAATGATCTTCAGTTGCGTTTTCCTTCGAACTCATTACTATCGGCAGGCAAACGAAATTCTAAAGGACTTTCGAAAATGCATAACGTATTATCCCTCCAGCATAAATTGATCTAGGGGAGTATTTGGATATGGAAATGATCTCCTCTCCTGTATCAAGCTCAGTCTGCACTCTGTGTTCAACTCAAAGCTTGGGAGATTTCCTTTCTTTGCCTTTCATAATGCCACTAATGCCGTAGCTGATGAGCTTATGAATATAAATCAGTCGCATTCAACTTCAAATGCTTCCGACTCAAATTAATTTCACAGAAAGTAAAAAAAAAACGACTTGAAAAGGAATTAGATGAACTGCAGGAGAAATTGAATTCTTATAAAGCAGTTGCTTCCTCTAAATATTTATTTGAGCTAAAGACATATTTGTGACGTCTTTATTTTATATCTTTTTTCTGAACTTGGAAATTGATTATTAAAATAAAAGCGATGCCTTTTTTTTTCCACTTCTAGTCGCATTTCTTCATGAATATATCTACTTATAGCCACC
This sequence comes from Dysdera silvatica, assembly GCA_006491805.2. Classification (NCBI taxonomy): domain Eukaryota; kingdom Metazoa; phylum Arthropoda; class Arachnida; order Araneae; family Dysderidae; genus Dysdera; species Dysdera silvatica. The sequence continues at coordinate 3,431,208 of QLNU02015359.1, read as the reverse complement.
GATATTTTTTGAACAAATTTCCTTTATTTGAAATATTTTCCCTCCTACGGTGGCCATATTTGTTTCCTCGGAGTCACATATAATGCATATAATTATGCATTTAATTCCGATATATAGAGCTAACGTGACAGGTGCATCCGGCTTTTAACGTTTCATCCCCTAAACACATAATATGGCTTAATTTAATTTTAAAATTTGTTACTTCACATTCTCAGTTCAAACAAAATACAATATAATTTGCAAATAAATATTTTAGCTCTATATAATTGAAACATAGTGGAGTGTTATTATGTATTTCTGTTGTATGCGAATTTTTTTTTTTGCATCAGGTGAACGTCAGTAGTGTACTTTTTTGTCTGTAATTTCAAATATTATTAAAATTTATGCAAACATTTCCATATTCGGCTTGAATATAAACGTTTTTAACTGCAATATAGGACTTACTAAATTATCAAAAAAAGTCATATGTAAACATATGAAAAAAAATTCCAGAAAGACAGTTAAAAACAAATTTTCATCAATTCTTTTTTTTTTAATGAAAAATTTAATATTTCTTTACAATCGTTAGATAGATTGAAATAAGGATATGTTTTCTAAATTACGAAAATTATTAATCTCTTCTTTTTAACAATAAAAAAAAAGTAATATTTTCAAAAATCGAAACACTCAACTATTTAATCATTTAGAGAAAATTCATGATGGTATATGAAAGAACTTTTGGCTTTTATATCTCGAATATTTTTAATTTTTATGAATCGGAAGAAAGAATATTAAAGAAACAAACAGAAATTGAAAACAGCTCGAAAGGTTATAGAAAGCCATAAACTTGTAATTGCTAATCCAAAGTCTAGTAAATAACATTGAATTTTTTTGATTGGAAGATTAAAATTTTACTTTTCACTTTTAAACGTCTAGGAAACGACCCCTTTGTGAAGAAAAAACTTTTACAAGCTATTTCCACAGAGGTATAAATTAATTCTTCCTACCTTCCATCCCACTATTTCCTTTTAGAAAATACAATTTCTCTTCTAAGAAAGGATCTCGTTCTTCCATCCAATTTGACGAATTCTTTGAATTTTAAGAAACCGATACTTATTTGAAGAAGAAAGACTTTCAGAATGGATATTTTTAGTCGTTTTTATGTCATTTGTTATGGGAGATATCTCATTTTAGACTCTCCAGCATGTAGTCAGTGTGCAGTCATTAAAATCTTGCTGCACGTTCGGAAGCGTCCTTTTATCAGCAAAGATGAAGTCAAAATGCAGACTGCTAATTAGTTGTCCCTGTTCATCTCACATCTTCAGTGCTCTTAAGCTTCGGGAAACCGAACTCAGTATTGATCTAGGCGACGTCTTTTGTTGGAAATTAAATTCTAATTCGTGTTCCAAAGATTCTCCAAAACTTATGTCGGCTTCTTCAGAATCCTTTCGAAGCTCCACAACACGTATTAGCATTTATTCTTATAGTTTTTGAATGCTTTGCTTCATCAAAAAATATCAATAATGTATCCGGATGCTGCTGATGTCAATCCTGGATCTATTTATAAATAATATTCATGTAACTTTAAATGTAAAATCTTAAATATTGTATTTGGGCTATGTGGATTAACAGCAAGGCCAATTGTCATCTTAATCTCATTAGCTTCAGCTCTGAATCTACAGAGAGGTTATGTAAATATGACTTGGTTGGAAAATCCAAATTGTCTTTGGTTCTGCATGAGATTGTTTTGAGTTTTCTTGAAACATACACAATAACAAATGATATACCCTTTTATTATCGAACCTATTATCGCTACTGCTTTTTTACCCAAAGTAGTGAAGGTTTACTGATAGTAGTCGTTGTAAAGTTTTGATTTATACTTATGTCTCCAAATCTGTAAATAAGTTGGAATGAATGACTTTGTTCAAACTGGCACAGAAAACGGGTATCTTTCAAAATTACCATCAGTAAATCATTAACTTCTTGTCAATATTTTTGAAAATGGGTTGAGATTAGGTATTTTCCTAGGCAATCATTCAATAAGGCCTAAATTATATATATATATATAAAAGTTTTCCTCGCCCATTCTTGGCGGAAACAGGCTTTGGGACGGGCAGAGCGCCATGTTCCCAAGCCTCTTTTTACATCACTTCTTAATGTGCCATGTCTAGAAACTTCCTGACAATGTGACACGTGTTTAGGATTGTGGCTTTTTGTATTTCAATGTAGGTGTTTGGGTCAATGTTGAGTATCTCCAAATTCGTCGCAAGCGTTTTTGGTACTATCCCTGTTGCTGAGATGACTAACGGGATGATGAAGATCTTTTCCATACCCCATATATCTCGTACTTCATGTCTGAGATCTTGGTACTTGGTGATTTTCGTTGTGTAGGTTGTCTGTATGTTATTGGTGTTGGGTACTGCTATGTCGATTAAGTACGTGGTCTTATTCGATTTATCGACGAGGGTTATGTCAGGACGGTTATGTGGGACTGTCTTGTCTGTTATGATTGCTCTATCCCAGTAAAGCTTGTGTGTTTCGTTCTCATGCACGGTCTCTGGCTCATATTTGTAGTACGGGCATTTTTCTGTCAGAAAGCCAGCATTCGCTGCCAATTTCTGGTGGACTATTTTCGCTACTTGATCGTGTCTATGTTTGTAGTCTGACTGCGCAAGGATCTTGCATCCTGCCATCACGTGTTGGATTGTCTCCGATGCCGCATGACAGTGTCTGCATTTGTCGCTTTCTATGTCTTTTCTCTGGATGAATTTCTGATTGTTCCTTGTTGCGATCACTTGGTCTTGGATGGCTAGCATGAATCCTTCTGTCTCTGGCTGGAGAGTGCCTTTGGCCAGCCAAGAATTTGATGCCTTTTTGTCAACGTGTGGTTGTTGCAGGTCATTGTAGTGCCTGCCATGTAATGGTTTTCCGGCCCAAGTTCTCAGTTTCTGTTCGTTGGCTGTTTCGAGGACACGCTCTTCGGTACTACACAGGTTTAGTGGCGTGTAATTTGCATCTGCTTGTATTATGGCTTGGATGAGTGGCGATCGGGGACTCTTCAACTGGAAGTATTGCCTCATGCTCTGGATCTGCTTGTCATGTAAGTCTTTGAGGTCCGCTTGTCCGCGTCCTCCTTCTTCCCGGGGTAGTGTTTGCCGTTCAATTGCCGTTGCAGGGTGTAGTTGTCCGGCTCTTCTCTGGATGGTTCTCATTTTCCGCTGGAGTTGTTCTAGTTCAGTGTTGGACCATTTGATGATCCCGAAGGAGTAGGTGAGCACTGGTACCGCATATGCGTTAATTGCTTGCGTGGTGTTCTTCCCGCTCAGTTTCGTCTTCACAATGCTTCTAAGTCTTTCTTGGAATGCTTGCGTGAGCTGGACTTTGACTTTCTTGTGCTCCTGCTGCCGTTTTTGCATTATCCCTAGGTATTTGTAGGTTTCGCCCTCGTCCAAGGTCTTCAGTAGTCTCCCGTCTTCGAGTTCGATGCCTGGTAAATCTTCTTTGCTATTCTTCTGTATTTTGCACTTATCGAGGCCGAATTCCATTCCTATGTCCTTGGAGAATGTCTCTGTTATACTGATGAGTTGTCGGAGTTGGGTGATTGTTGGCGCGTATAGCTTGATGTCATCTACGTACATGAGGTGGGAGACTTTATGTAGGTTTCTCTTGTCTTTCTTCAGCATGTATCCGTATTTACTTGTGTTCAGCATCCTTGACAAGGGGTTTAACGCCAAGCAGAACCACTGGGGGCTTAGTGCGTCTCCTTGAAAGATTCCGCGGCGGATGGGGATCTCGGCCGTTTCTATTTTACTGTCTGGCGTGTTTAGCTGTAACCGGGTTCTCCATTGTTTCATGCTGCTCTGTAGGAATCGGATGATTGAGGGATGCACTTTGTATATGCTGAGTATTTCAAGGAGCCACGAGTGCGGAACAGAGTCGAAAGCCTTCTTGTAGTCTATGTATGCGGTGTTGAGTTTTCGCTTTTGTTTTCTTGCTTGTTCCAGGATAACTGAGTCGATGGTAAGCTGCTCTTTACATCCCAGAGTCCCTTTCTGGCATCCCTTTTGTTCTTCCGTCATTAAGTTGTTGCTTTCGCTGTGCCGGCTTATTTTTTCAGAGATGCACCCCGTGAGTATCTTGTACAGGGTGTTAAGGCACGTAATGGGTCGGTATTTCGCTGGGTTACTGGTATCCTGGTCCTTCGGTAGGAGGTAAGTTATTCCCTTGCAGAGGAATTCAGGCATTTTGCTGGGGTCTTCAATTATCGCCGTAAGTTCCTTGGCTAATGGGCCATGGGCGCTGGTAAATTTCTTGTACCAGAAGTTGTGTATGCCGTCAATACCGGGTGCTTTCCAGTTGTGCGTACGTTGGATTACCTGCTGGAGTTCCTCTATCGTGATGCCCGTGTACTCCATCTCCTCTATTCCTCTCGTAGCCTCCATTTCTTGCTGAATCCAGGGGGCGCTTTTGTGCTGTACTTCATTGGACCATAGTGTCTTCCAGAAGGTCTCTATTTCTGCTGGCTTTGGGGCTTCGTACTTGTCTTTGTTCGCTGGGGTCTCTCGAAGCTTCCTGTAGAAGGCCTTCTGGTTTGCTTGGAATTGCATGTTCTGTTGTTTTTTGTTGGTATAGTCTTTGTATCTTCGGAGTCTTCTGGCGTATACACCCAGTTTTTGTTTGAGGGTATCCAGATATTCGCTGATGTGTTTATTGGGCTCTTCGTGTCTTGTATGAATCCTATTTCTCTTAAGGGCCATCTTCACTTTCCTCACTAATTTCTTACTCCTATTTCCCTGCATGTACTGGGTTATTCGCCCTATGCTGCAGCAATGCATGAATATGTTAATTCTGTGATAATTTATACATTAATATTGTAAGACAATCAGATACGCTGAAAGTTTAGCAACTAGTTGAAAAATGTTCCAGTGTCACAAGAAAGTGCAAACTAATGTATTTCCATGTCTCTGGAATAAAAAATAGAAATTTTAAAACAAACGAACGTAATAATTTCAAAATTTTAATAACTTTCACCTATTGTAATAAAATAAAAATATGCTCAAAATAATCCTCTTGTTATAGGTAAAATTCACAAGTTATATCTAAACGTACAAACCAGTTTACAAAACGCAAAAAAAAAAACAATTTATTAAACGCGATTTGCAAAAAATATTACAGAAATTGTGACGTCAAATAAAATCATCATTTTCATTTATATATGCGAAATGTAGACTACAAATAACAATTTACTCAAATCATTCTCTACAGAAGATAGTAATAAATCTGTATTTATTATAATGACCATGACTTCCATTATAACAACAATGTAACCATCTCATCCCCTTAATGACTATTCCAAACTTACATCATTTTTATATCCACAATTGCATGACTAATTCTTGAATTTATATACACAGCACGGGCGCCGTTAGTGGGGGGACGGGGGTATCCGTCCCCCCAATGTTAGTATTAAGGTTCCATGTTCCCTCCAATTTCAAAAAAAAATTTATAATAGATAACGTCGTCCAAAAAAAAATTTTTTTTAATCTAAGTGTGCTGTTATATTTTTCGGCGTAGTGTATTTAGTACGAAATAAAAAAATACGCTTTGTCACTTATTTGATCTAATTATACCTTTCGTTAGATTGTATTCTATAGCTCTCTTTTCTGCATTCCAGCGTTTTCATTGACGTGTTATTATTTCAACTTTCAAACGGAACATTTTTGCTAACACTACATCTATATCAAACAACAATATTAATCAACGTTTATTGGCGTAGTGATACCGACGCCGATGGTATCACTACGCCAATAAACGTTGATTTATATTGTTGTTTGATTTAATCTGCGATTTATATAAACTACATCTATAATTTCTCCATTTTAATTTCGCAAGCGCAGGGACCCTTTTGGCCCAGTAAATTCATTATCAACGACATAAATTAAAGGGACTGTCTACACCATCAGCGTAATAAATACAAAATTTATTAAGGAGCATTGTATGTGAAAATGAAACTGGTAATGCAACTACAATATTAATTTTATGGTAAAATGAGCGTCATCAAGCAGAAGCATATTTAAATTAAACACTGCTTTGTTGATGTCTGTTATCCCTGTAAAGAGTTGTTAAAAACAGGACCTTAACCAAAAAATTTTTTAATACCTCGCTATTGAATAAGCATTGGTAGCAAAAACATTGCGTAAATGGGGGGAACGGGCCCTTGACACCACCCGCTGACTACGGCCCTGTTTAACAACAAGCTGCCGTCTACTGGTATACCGTCTCCCTCCTCCAGAAATATTTTTATGCCGTCATGCCCATAGTACACAGTATAGTCCCGTTAATCCGAACCACACTATTCCGAAAATTTGCTTAATCTGATTTCTTTCAGTCAGTTGCCTCTGCAGCCGACTAACAAGAGGTAAATAATGTTTGTTTTTTGGTTTTACGGCTCAAAGACTACAGTGGTCATGCTGCGCCGGGACCTACAGTTTTCCGAGGAATCCGAACCTCTTAAGGCCTGGGGAACCAAACCCCGGACTACAGTGAGCAGTGCGATCTTTTATGAGATCTCTGAGTAAGCGTTCTTTTTGCACTGCTGGGAGTCGAACCCGGATTAGCCGCGCAATAGGAGAACGCGTTACCACACTGCGCCACCGCAGGGCCCAAGAGGTAAATAAGCAACGCAGCGTATGTTGCCAACCAACTGAAATTTCCCATAAAGGAAGAGGAAATTTTCCGTCGCCTGTCCATTGTCTATTAAGCGTACACAACAGCGCCGACGGGAGGGGGAGCAGCAGGGGTTGCAGCTCGCGGGGGCCCGGAATGAAGTCGAGGCCCCACGTGGGCAAGGACCGCTGCTGTGGGGGCCCGGCTCAGGGAAGGAGTCAAGAGGCCAGTCGAAGGGAGCCTGAGGACCCGCGTTGACTCTCGGTGGCCCTGATGCCCACCAGAACACACATACATCAAACAATTATAACTTACAGTGGATTCTGTAGTAAAGATTTCGGTTAATCCGAATTTTTTTGAATTCGAATAGATCTCAGTCCCAATTAGTCCGAATTAACGAGACCCTAGTGTATTTAATTACAGCGAAAATCGGTTATAACGACCTTCAAGGGACCGCGAAAATTCGGTCGTTATAACCGATAGTCGTTATAAACGATATCTTTTTAAAATCACAGTAGCCTATAGTATAATACACTTTTAGAGTTTTATAAATTATTTTGATAGTAAAAAGTATTAAACTTTTTGGTTTCAAAATTAAATAAAAATATATTTAATTATAATCAATTTCATTTCCCTTAACGTTAAATTATATTTATAGCCACACTAAAAACATAGTACTTCCTTAGTTTTTTAAATTGAAAAAATTCTAGAAAATACTAAAGTATATAATGTAGAAAACAAATCTAATGAATAATATTTATTATATTATACTAATGACTTCCGAACAGTGCCGGTTTAAGAGTTTTATGGATTATTAAGAGTTTTATTACCCTATGCTGAAAAAAACAAAATGGGCCCCCTAAAGAATATGACCCTCGTGATATTCAATTAATAAATCATTTTATTTTAGTTTATTATCTTTAATATTCAGGTTTAGCAGTAATAAAACTTTCTCAGACATTTGTAAATAAACAAAATTAGAATAACGTATAAATTTTAATAACTAACCCACATTGTTCCGATTTATGACTGTCAAGTCGCGTCGTTATATCCGATACGAATTTCCCTACTTAGAATCTACGTAGACTACAAAATCGCCGTCGTTATAGCAGGTTTCGTCGTTATATACGATGTCGTTATAACCGATATATTTAGTATGGAGTAGAATAGCAAACCAAACTTCTTGTAAAAATTCCGTCGTTATATGCGGTTGGTCGTTATAAACGATTTTCACTGTATACTAAAATCGTGATAAAGGCATTAATCATTTTCAAAGGACTCAGCAGATTTATTATTCCCGCTTCATTCCACGACGTTCTATGTGTTAAACAGCACTACATAACCTACATACATCGTTCAATGTATTCCATATATTTACATGCAAAACTTCCAATCCGGAAACGAGGTTGAGTTGATTTAGTTACTATTAAAAGTTTCCAGAGTTAGTTTGAAGTTGTCGTTGGATGCCGACATCACGTAATTTCACGAACGACTCTTTTACGAACAGACTTTTGCGTTTCGAAAACCAGCAAAGTTTTAGTTCATCTCTCCAACTTTAAATCTCTATGACTTCCCCACGCAACCTGAGTAGATTTGGGTCTCACATTTTCAGACCTAAATTTACATTCGTGTTTCCGAATGTTATGAAATAGCTGTCGGATATGTCGTCCTCGTTTACAGAAGAGTAATGCTAAGTTATGCTAAGAGTTCAATGCCTGATCTTCGAAATAGATTCCCTCGATTACATGCTCCATTATTTTACATCAAGCCCAGCGTCGTCCTGTAACATGAACGTTGAAATAACATTCCGAGCTTGTGTTGTCAACGTGAATTTCATATGCGAAAATTGGGCATTCCAAACTTTAAGTTATCAAATCTAATTCAAGCGATGAGTGGAGGGATTTGCGTTTATAGTTATGGGCTCTATGCATTGGTGTACTCAGGGGAGGGTGGACCCCACTGCCATGAAATTTTATATATTTAACATAGAAATATATGAGTTGTAGCTCTGTTACTCCTCTATTGAGTTTATAACCCACTTATGAACTTTCTATGTACCCACATAGCTCTATTGTGCAAAAAAACAAGCTTTTGCAGGGTGAGCATTATCTACCCAACTTGATGAAGGTTTTTATGGATTTTATTATTATTATTATGACTATTACTATATATGCGCAGGGTTCAGCGTCATTTTGATGACCAAGTTATCCCCTAATATCGATCTTTGTCCAAGGACTTTAGATATGCTAGGTTTTTCGCATGATATGGGCAACTCTAAGTAAAGCGGCCTTCCTTTTTCCTTTTAATTAGTGAATCATTTTCTTGTCTTTTTCTACTATATTTAGGTGATTTTTAAGATTAGTTACGATTGAATCTAATACTCCTATTTGGACGATTTTTGCTATTTTTTCTGCCACAGCCTTTTAATGTTTAGCTACAGATTTTCATAATTGGCAATTCTGTCACATTCTTTACCTTTAATTCTTGTGTTTCCAGGTACATCCACACTTATTTCTAGTATTATTATTATCATTGTTATTATTTTATTTCTTGGCCACTTGATCATTTATTATTTATGCTAATCAAGTCTATATGCTCACGGTAAAATTCGCCTGTGGACTGAAATACGAGCAATAAACTGTTGCTTGTCACATAGAGTGATCCAGAAAAGATGTTTGCTGCCATAATTATCACTATATTATGTATAGTTATCGTAGTACAGTTTTTCTCTGTAGAAGTTTGTATTTTGTTCCGATGATGGCGGGCCTTTCTTCATCCGGAACAAGTGTTAATAACTCATCTTTACAAATATGGTTATCTGTGAATTTTTCATTTAATTACCTAACTAGGTTCAAATCGATGCATTTGTTCATTTTACGAAATTGTTCAAATAATAGGTCATTCGAATCTCCCTTGACGACGTGAGACTTGTACTTTTGTAAGAAAAAAATTCTTTTCTTTCTAATTTTTATGTCTTCTATTCTAGAGTAGATTCTGACAATAAAGCTATTCTTTCCACAACTATCTACTTCTAAGTTACCTATTGAAAATGAAATATTTGTATATTAAATCAAAGAATTCAACATATGCAACTCAACCGCTGTTCATAATATGTGACCATGAAACTGGCCACGAATTAATTAGACAATTATTTTTATTTTTTTATACAGATACGCAACCCATGTTATTTACTTATGATCATTAGTTTCTTTTTTTTACTTTTCAAAGTACATTTCATGGGCCTCAGATGATTAAAGCTGCCATGCACGTGTGGTGTAAGCTCTCTCTACGGGCATGCTATTTTTAAGATTTGGGGTATAACTTTTCCTTTATGTTTGAAGTGTTGGGGTAATGTTCCAGATTTTTTAGAATTAAATGCGCCCGGAACAATTGGAAAAATTACGGCTTTCTTCTTCCAAAATATTTCCACCTAATTTTTCAGATCTTTGTGTAAGAATTTTCTTATTTTAATTAATATTGTCACAGTATTTCTTTCGAACAAGAAAGGAATACTTCTTTTCACCACCGCGTTTAATTTTGGGAGAGGTTGAAAAGGAATACAACATGTTAAATAGATTCTTAATTTAATTATTTGAGACCGTCTGCGTGAGGTAATTACTCCGCCTAATTGAATGTTTGAATAATTTTTTACATAAATTGCTCCTTCAATTATAAATTCAGTAACGATATTGCTTATAACAACGCTTTATTTTGCAAACTGAAAAGATACAAAACGCAAATTTTTTTTAACAATGTTTTTTATGTAAAAAATTTTCAGATGGTCTAATCAAACATCAATAAATATTGAAATATAATTAATCATTCGTCACAGAATCCACCTATCAATGAAATTCTCTTAACTTAGTTTGATGTTTATGTATTTGTAGCAACAAGAAAGAAGTATGATATTATTACCCTCCGCAGGGATAACACAATTGCCAAATATGGTCAACACAAGAAAGCCTCCGGGGCGAGAATTTTGTGAGTTTTCGTGGGGGAATTTATTATACTATAATTTTTGCCACCCACGTATTACAGCTCAAACTAGAGCTTATGTAATTTTGGAGAAAAAGAGACGCTTTCCCCATCCTGGATTCGAACCAGGGTCCCTCCGTTTAGCCCGGAGTGTCTTGGACCGCTAGACGAAGGAAGCAAAACAAAATAAAGCTCTAGTTTGAGCTATAAGCTATACGTGGGTGGCAAAAATTATTGTATAATAAATTCCCCCACGAAAACTCACAAAAATCTCGCCCCGGAGGCTTTCTTGTGTTGACCATATTTGGCAATTGTGTTATCCCTGCGGAGGGTAATAATACCTTAACATCTTTACATACGGAGAAAGAGAGCGTTGTTTCCTGTCCTCATTCGTCTAGCGGTCCAAGACACTCCGGGCTAAACGGAGGGACCCTGGTTCGAATCCAGGATGGGGAAAGCGTCTCTTTTTCTCCAAAAACGAATAAAGCTCTAGTTTAATATACGTGTATAGTAATATACGTGGGTGGCAAAAATTATTGTACGACAATTAAGAAGTTATTATTTTGCCGTACTTCATTAAAATAGATATTTTCAAAAAAAAATATAATAAGATATATATGCTTGCTTTGAGGGTTTATAGAAATGCGGTTATAAATGCCAGATTAAAACAATTAAAAATGAATTTTTAATATCTGTAGAATGTATAAAGATTAGCATATTCGTTATTTGGACTTAAAGAAACTGTTGCCACTAAAATAGTCGTGTAGTCATAACTTTAATAATAGATGTAATTAATTATTTTATATTATTCCCTTATTGTGCTTGTAATTTTGCTTTTTTATATTTGGCAAAGGTAACTGTTTCGATTTGTGCATTTAGCAACGGTGACATGTGCCTTTGTGTATCCGGAAACGAAGTATATATAAACAAGTTTTGGAATTTTGGAAAAGTCTATTTTTACCCGTCCACCATTGCCATAGCTGAATTTTATTGCACCCTGGCAGAATTGTCCAAAATGCGGCCCTGACAGAACTGTCGTGATTGCATCCCCCCTAGTCGCCAAACAAATAAACCCTTTTTCCCCATCACTCCCCCTCCTTCAATCCCCCTATTAAATTTCTCACGCAATTTACATTGTAATAAGTTCTTTCAAAGAATAAAAAAAATTCAATAGTAAATTTATTATTTCTTAATAAAAGGTTTCAGCAAAGAAAATTACTTTTTTTTTATGCGAGTTACAAATTTTTTATGTAGTTCATTTGTGACACAATGCACAGATAGACAGACAAGATATACACAGAAATCATACTCTGATTTCTTTCACAACGGTAACTTCACATTATAAAACAATAAAACATAAAATGGTATTATTTTCACAATATCTGTGTGTTTCACTTCCCCTCGTTCTGATTGTTTCCTATATTGAATTTACTCCTACTCAGATTCATTTAAGACGTTGTAATGATTTATTATATATTTTTATTTGCATAAACACGAAAATTATAGAACTCTGTTCAAAACTTTTTATAATGTCATAATTGACACTTTTATTTATAGACATATTTTGTAGATATTTTACGCCCCCCAGTCTCTGCGGCCCTGGCGGAGGCCTTCCACCCTCCCCTAGCTACGTCCCTGCCAACCACACCTCTTATACTTATGTATCACTGAAGGCTCCGCCAAAACAATATTCTAAATTCTTTAATCATTAGTGTTCCGATCCTTTAAACGCTAGTGTTTTAATTCTTTAACCATTTAAAGTTCTAGTGTAAATTTATTTTTCGTTAGTTATTTGTTTGTCTGTTCTGCATCACAAATCCTAGGAGCAGGCTGGGCCGCCGACCAGACCGCCCCAGGGTCGGTGCGCCCTCATGTGAGATTGGATTCGCGCCCTGCCATAATCCAAGGTATGGGCCCTTTGAGAGGATACAGTCTCACCATGACTACTGTCAATGACGCGGGCTCAAACCAATCGGATATTTAAATGTCATACCTTCTCAAGGCGCTTCAACAACCCAAATTGAACTATCAAGCTTCTCTGGCGCTTTTGAGACCATAACAAGCATTTATTCGTCATGCAGAAAAAAACATATTTAAATCTCTGTAGTGTTGATCGCTTACTGCTTTTTTTATCAAATCATACTTTTAAACTTAATTTTTTCAGAAACAGGATTTACGGTCTCGCGGAAAACTGTGTGTCCTAACACAACATTATTTTAGCCGATCTTGCGCCGTAAAATAAACAAGGTTAATTAATTTTTTTTTATTGGTAAGTTTAATGGGAAATTTATTTTATTTGTAACAAAATTTTACTTGTTACACATTGTTGCTTTGATTGACTTCCAATTTAAATAACTATCTGAAACCGAAAATTACTTCAAGTATAATTTAGAACGTTTTGTTTTTTAATTACTATGTGGTTGAACGTTCGCCATTTAGCTTCACTCAACATAAAATATAATTTAATAAAAAACATAAATGGATAACAAACAATAATTTTTTCTTATTTATTATCCATTTATGTTTTTTATAACATTTTAATAATTTTTTTAATATGCGCAATGTGAGGCAAAAATGTTTTCCTGATGTTTCACCTTATTATTTTGTTACACCGTACCGATAAATCATATAGAATTTCTTCTTCCTCTTTCTTTTTGCTCTTTTCTCATCCTCTCATCGTTTTTAGTTTACTAGCGCTTTCACAACGAGGAAATCCCGTCAAATGAAAAAAAAATGACGAAGTAGCTTCAAACAGCTAGCAATTGTGAGCCTGTGAAACGTAGGGTGTATTTCAGGCAATTTTTGAGATTCTCACGCGATCTAGAATTTCTCAATTTCTCTGCAAAAATGTTGACTTTTTTCCAAACTCATGTTTTCCAACGATTAAAAAACTGTAGGAGATCATTTCTAAGTCCTCAAAATGCCGAAAATTCCGATGAAAACATTGAGACCCTTGAGCATTTTTGATACATGACGAAGCTAAAAACAGATGAAAGCCTTATACTCTTCCATGAAATGACTTCTCTTTTATTGTACAGAAGTTTTCAGGTGAAATGATCATTATGTAGGCAATTTCTGAACATAAATTTTCTCTATACGGAAAGTTATATATGATGAATTTCCTATTTTATCCTTTTTTTAAAAAAAGAATACATACACTACTTTACAAACAAAAGTAAGCACCATGAAAAATTATCCATTTTCATTTAAATTAAATGTACATCCAGCACATACATAGGTAGAGACATGATTAAAAATTCAAGGCTGCAAAACCCATTAATGACTAGGAATTTCACAATGAATGTTCAAATCAATAGTTGGTGAACACCCCCACCGCTGGCGGCGATGAATGCATCTAGGTAAGGAGTGATAAAGGTTCCTAGTGTTATATTGCAACACATTCTGCTAGGCATTCCTCACTTGTTAGTCCAGTTCTACGACATTTTGCGGTGCCCGAATCTGGCGGCCTACCATGTCCCATACATGTTCGATTGGCGAAAGGTCTGGTGACCTTTCTGGCCAAGGAAGAGTATCAACAGCACTGAGGTAGCTCACAGATATGCGAACCATATGGGGCCTGGCATTATCTTGTTGGGAAATCCCCTGGCTGACGATTCTCGATGTGGACAACGTGGTTATCCTCCACGACAATGCGAGGCCACATTTGGCAATCAGAACCGCCGACAAGCTCCGGTCATTTCACTGGGAGAGTCTGGACCACCCACCATACAGTCCGGACCTCGCCCCTAGTGATTTCCACGTTTTCGGTCCGCTGAAGAAGTTCCTGGCAGGACAGCGATTCACGTGCAACGATGAAGCCAAGACAGCAGTCCGACGGTGGTTCCACAGTCAGCCGGACGAATTCTACCACAGGGGCATCTCAAATTTAGTGCTGCGATGGGACAAATGTCTGAACCGGTGTGGGGACTATGTGGAAAAATAGTGTAAGGTACGTAGAATAGTACGTATATTTGTAATTACCTGTATGTACCTTATTTTGGCTAATAAAAAATAGGGGCAAAGACTTTCTGATTCGCCCTCGTATCTTTATATAGCTTTAGTGATTCAACGATATTGCGAAAGATATCAAAAAAGCAAGTAAGTTTCACTTGCTAAACATTTTTTGCATAGTAAATATCCTTAATATTCGTTGGCAAACTTGACTGTCAATATTCATCTCAAGTTTGATCCAAGTAAAAAAACTTAAATTTCTGTGAGCGTACTTGCCTATTAAATTAAGATTTTCTGAATTTTTGAAGTAATAAGGAATAAAGGAAATATATTTTCTCTTTAGTTCTTAAATTACCACAAAAATCCATTTACTCTTTCCCAGCCATTGAACTCCATGTTTAAAACGCGTCCTTGCACGTAGCCAAGCACAGCGACATACTACCTTTTAATAAAGCATGAATAAACCCACCAAAAAATTGAGGTTTACAAACCCTGAGTTTACTTACCCTAAGTACAAAGATCTTGAATTCTTTAAAGTAAAATGTCAGAAACTACGTGTGTTTGGCAAAAAGAAAAAAGCCTCAGAAAGAATGGAAAAATGTCTACGGAAATATCCTTTTACGTTTAGTTTGCTTATTACTTTCGAAAGGCAAACAATATTCTTAATTTTTCTAAGTTGTAAAATGTAGTATCCCCGCTGCATAAATTGATCCAGGAACATAATTAGACAAGTAAGCTCAAAATTTACTCTTGTAGAACGTAATCCCTATTATTCGTTCAGTACGCAGTTTAGGAGATAAGCTTCTTTTGACTTTTGGCATGTATTGAATGCCGTATCTGATAAGCTTATGACATGACATTATGATATAAATCCGTAGGATGTAATTTTAAGTACCTCACGTTCAAATTTATTTTGCAGTAAAAATTTCCTAGACGCTGAACAAGCGGAACAGAAATTACTTTAATCTCTTATAGTTGTTTCTATAGACGGGAGTAAGGGACTGGGTATCTTATTCCATCTAAAAGAATAAAAATTACAAATAAACAATATATATAGAGAGAGAATTGAGATGGAGGTTGTAATCCCCCTTTCTTAACACCGAAGCTAATTACGCCCATAACTAGTTCCAAAGGAGACTGATTTCAAATTTTAAAAAAACGTATGCCTTTTAAAAGCATTTATTTTTAGCTCTTCGTTGTAATCCGGTATTGTTGTGTAAACCTTTATGTTTCGATAAACGACGTTGATACTTTTTTCTTCTCCTTATGACTATATCTATTATGAGGGTGCTTTGATTCTCCTAGGAAAAAGACGTCTTGGGAAGGCAGAAGGGTGTCAGTCTCCAAGCTAAGAGATAATTAGAGTGGACGTGAAGAGGAATAAGAATAATAAATAAATTTATTCAACCTACATACAGTTATTCATTATTTATACATCTGTTTCAAAACATTACTCCAACGTTTTAAGTGAAATTCTAGAGTTTCAGATATTATTGATATGATTAAGTTAGAAATGGAAGAGAGTAGAGAGCAAAAGCTTGTTTCGAGGCTCTCCACCAGTACGCATTACATAAATCAATAATTTCCTCGTTTTAGATTACCTTGATACGCATTATTTTCATAGTACTAAATAATAAGAAAAAGTAAATTTTTGTTATCAGTATATATCAAAATGTACTTTAAAAAAAAAGCATCGTTATATATAGATTTATGGCCCCATTTGAGAAATTCTGACATGGAGCAGGGGAAAGCATTGAGTTAACGCATACATTTCTACTTAGACAGAGAGGTCCGCTGGAGCCTGAGCAGAGAATTTTAGTTCAGTTCTTTTGTGAAACCATCTTAACGTGATTTTTTAGTATGTTCGAGGTATGTATAGGGTTCGGAAAAAGAGAGAAAACAGAGTGTTCGGGATGGTGCTTTTTCCTTGGCTTTGAAAGAGAGAGAGAGCTCTATCCCCGGTGTGGGAAAATATTCGTATGCTCTAAAATTATTGCATATTGCATGTGCTTAAGTATAGATAAATGTGTTCTGCTCTACATCTTGGGATCCGAACATGTGCTGGTGTCTCACATCCCCATGCAATAAAGGTGAAAATTAGGCATTTATACTCCATGAATCGGTTCGTAATGTAGAGAAGCCAATATTATTGCTATTGCTTGCGGTTTTACGGCTCAAAGACTACAATGGTCATGCTGCGCCGGGACCTACTGTTTTCCGAGGAATCCGAACCTCTTATGGCCTAGGGAACCAAACCCCGGACTACAGTGAGCAGTGCGATCTTTATGAGATCTCTGAGTAAGCGTTCTTTGCACTGTTGGGAGTCGAACCCGGATTAACGGCGCACTAGGCGAACGCGTTACCACACTGCGCCACCGCAGGGCACGTTCAATATTAAAGTGAGGTCTTTATTCGAGGAATTATTTATTGTAATATCTACACTTGAATATTTATATTTTAATTTTTAATTCCAAACATCAAATTTCTTACATAATAATTTTTGCCACCCACGTTCATATAGCTCAAACTAGAGCTTTTTTTATATTTGGAGAAAAAGAGGCGCCGTCCTCATCCTGGATTCGAACCAGGGTCCCCGCATTGAGCACGCGGTGTCTTGACCTACTAGACGAATGTAGATAAGAACAAACGCATTTTTCTCCGTATATTAAGATGTAAGATATTATTACCCTTCACAGGGATAACACAATTACCAAATATAAAAAAAGCTCTAGTTTGAGCAACTTATACGTGGGTGGCAAAAATTATTGTATAATAAATTCCCCCACGATAAACTCACAAAAATCTCGCCCCGGAGGCTTTTCTGTGTTGACCATTATTTGGCAATTGTGTTATCCCTGTGAAGGGTAATAATATCTTACATCAAATTTCTTGGTCACTGTTGAATTGAAATTATAGTTTTTTGTATTCGCTGTTGACGAACCTTCCTGGATATGGATTCATAATCTACTTTATGAAGCAATAGTTTATTGCAAATAGTGGAAGATTCAAAATTGCAAAATGTGACAAATTCATGTCATTAGTTGGTCATAGTATGACTTCATAATTATGACATGAAATAAAATTTGTAGTTGGAAAAATATCAGATCTCGATGGCGAGAAATCATGAAGAATTGAAATGTCATATGGGCATGAATTCCACCTGAACAACCTATTTGATACAATTTCATTTTTTTTTTTTTTTACAAATGTATTCCAAATTTATAAAATGAATTACACAATACAAAATCGATCATACATAATTTTAATAAAATACCCTCCTCTTCCACGAGTAGAACATCGTTCAAACTTGCTGTCCATCTCCTTACGCTCTAAAGTATAAACAATTTTAACTGTATTTCGCAATGCGATATCAGTATATCGAAATGAATATACATTTATGGATTATTAATCTGTAGTATAAATGAATCCGATACTACAGATGAACAGGAGTTCTCACATTTAGCGTAATGTGAAAGCAATAGCTTCCAGAAGAGCTGTCTAGGGCTAGACGCGTCCATGATTGACTCGGGGGGTGGGGGGCGGTATTCGACGCCCGCGCAGATAACGATGCCAATCAACAAGAAAACAAGCCTATGTCCTACTCTGCAAGTGGCCACCGCTGTTCTCCTTTAGGGATTTATATCTTCTTTTCAAACATATTTATCCCCATGCCATCCTCCCACGAATTCATCGACCCTCTGAAGACTCTTGCGAGCCAAATTTCGCCAAATTTGGTGAAGGGTTGCTGTCACACCAATATTTGGCGATTATGTTATCCCTGCAAAGGGTAAGAATACCCTATAAACTTAAATACAAAAGACAAGAGCATCATTCTTGGGTTCTATTAGCCTAATACTTTATGAGCAATCAGGTTCTAACGAAGGAGTCACCGGGTCGATCCCAGACCAATGTGGTGTTTCTATTTCTTCTTTTCAAAACAGCTTCAGCTTAAACTTTGTAAACGTAAGTACCAACACATTATTCATTGTTAATTTCCCCATAAAAATTTATAAAAAAAATTTACCCGGTTGGTTTTATGTGTCGTCCAATATTTTGCAATTATGTCACACCCGTGAAGGGTAATAATGCCCTATACTCAATATCGTAGCGGCCTTTACACTTTAAAATACAAATGAAACAATTTAAATTAAGATAAAAATCATTCATCGATTGGAGAAAAATGCGGTTAGTGTTCGTAAGAAATTCGCACTATTGAAGCTTTATTAATATAATGTTGCTCCGAAGTAAGCCATTTTGCACAGAGTATAGACTGTTTTATTAATTACCTTTATTATAAATTATTATTAATAATTATTTTATTCATTACCTTTAGTATTATCTTATTCATTACCTTTAGTATTGTCTTATTCATTACCTTTAATATTATCTTATTCATTACCTTTAGTATTATCTTATTCATTACCTTTAGTATTATCTTATTCATTACCTTTAGTATTATCTTATTCATTACCTTTAGTATTGTCTTATTCATTACCTTTAATATTATCTTATTCATTACCTTTAGTATTATCTTATTCATTACCTTTAGTATTATCTTATTCATTACCTTTAGTATTATCTTATTCATTACCTTTAGTATTAACTTATTCATTACCTTTAGTATTATCTTGTTCATTACCTTTATTATTAATTATAATATTTATTCCCTTTGTTATTAATTATTTTAATAACTACAACCCTGACTACTGAATTAGTCTACTTCAAATTATGTGACCTTATATAAAACTTGCTATAAATTCTCAATATTCCAACAATAACTGATCACCTTTTATCCCAAAAAGACATTTTAATTTAATAATAATTTTATTTATTCCCCACATATACATAGCGCAGCATGAAGCTGTTACATATTATAGCAGGTCCCGGGAAAATATAGCAGTATACCAAGCTCAGGGCCTCATATTGGTATATTTTGGTTCTTTTATTCGTTAGTCTCATTGCACTGATATTGTTATCGACAATTTCTATGTAAACTAGAGTAATGAAACCGTGTTAACTCTATTGCTGACAGTGTTATAAATATTTTTCTCTTAGTCTCCTTCGTCTGTATTTAACGTACATTAAATATTAACAAAACACGATGTTATTTAATATTATGCAAGCTATTACCAATTAACATTTTCTTTCATTTTTGAATAATACTACAATTCCAAGAAGCAAGGCAAGAGCTGTATAGTATCCCCTACCAATAATTTTTCTCTTACTATTTTCTTAAATAAATTAATATTGTTGGAACATTTTATTTCTATTGACAAGTTATTCCACATCTTGGCTCCTTTATAATTGTTTCTTCCATTCTCTGCTCGTATTTGAGGTAAGTTTAGTTCATTATATTTCCTAGCTCTGTTCCTTTCACTCTCATTGTGTTGTAATTGTATCAATTGTACATGTTTGTTTTCTTTTATTCTTTCAAACATTTTGTTCAATATGCGATATTTATGACCTTTAGTTAATGATAATATTTCACGTTTTATTGCAAAATATTTCCAATGTAATTAATTGCTCCCAATTATTAATTTTATTGCCCTTTTTTGTATATTATCCAAAATTTATCTGTTCCTGTTTCCAAGATTTCCCCAAATGCTATTGCAATATATTGTATGGCTATATATCAATGTATAATACAAATCAAGTTTTGTTTTTGTAGGTAATATATCTTTATATCGTTTCAGAATTCCAATTCCCTTACTCATTTTGTTACTTACTTTATTTATATGGGTGTTCCAATTTAATTTACTAGTTCATGTTATACCCAAGAAATCTATTTTTTCCACAATCTCTATTCTCTTTCCTTCAATCTCAATCTTTATGTTTTTTACATCTATGTCAATTTCTTTTTTATTCACAAATAACCTTGTCTTGGATTGGAACAACCTTGGAAATTCGCAAAGACCCGGAGATGAGACTGTGACTGAGAATTTGAAATTCGTTTACAGACTTAGGTAGAATTAACAAATTGTCTGTAGACTGAGAGTTTATGCTTATAGATTATTCTCCATTTAGTGTCTAACCAAACGAGCCTGTTCGTCGCTGTTTACAATGTATGAGCATCTTCGCATCATTCCTGTATAACTTACCTCAATAAATTCTCAAGCTTAACATGAATCCGACAGAACAGCAATATCTTAATCATTGAATTCTAATAAAACATCAGTTGGGAATGAGTAAGCCGTCACTAAGTATTTACTATTGTAATATTATACAGACCTACAAAAAATTTGTCGATGAGTTTAGTAATTTCTTATTTAGTATGGACGTGCAACACTTTCCGCTTAATTAAAAACATTGGCTATTTTTTTAATTTACTCGTTTATTTTA
The DNA here is from genome assembly GCA_006491805.2 of Dysdera silvatica. Classification (NCBI taxonomy): domain Eukaryota; kingdom Metazoa; phylum Arthropoda; class Arachnida; order Araneae; family Dysderidae; genus Dysdera; species Dysdera silvatica. Next base: position 3,410,298 of record QLNU02015359.1, on the reverse strand, counting down.
ATTTAAATTTTTAATAATATTCTCTTAAATTTAAGAAAATGCTTCTAGTTCAATTTGTGTTTTAGGTCTCCAGATGCTTAAACTGAGTAGAAATAATGAAAAAGTTAACTGAAAGAAAGAAAATACGTAAATAATTTAGTTGAAAATAAAATTAGGGCTAAATATCACAAATAAATTTTAAAAGCTTATAAAATTAAATATGTTTTGAAGGTTCATAAATAGGTTCATAAATTACAGCTCGCAAATTCTGTGGATGAACTAGAGTTCTTTGATTCATGTATTACAAATTTTAGATATTATTGTCCTTCTCGGGACTAGCATAATTTCCAAGAAAGTAGTTAACACATGGATCTTCATGCGCCTCGATAAGCAGTTGTTTGATGAGGGTTGGGGAAAAGAAAAAGTATTTTTTGCTTCAAACTGAACTCAAACTTGCGACCTCTTGTTTAGAATACACGAGTCTTGTAATTGAACCACATAGACGTGACTCTCAACACTTTAAGTGATTCTTGCAAGATAATAAATTGGTTTATTTGAAATTTCGCAGTTTTTGATAACCTCTTATAATCGCTGAATAAATATATCTTATTAGAAAAAGATGACTGATTCAAAAGCAATTACAAATACAGTGAAACCTGGCTGAGGTGGAAACTCACGGGACCGGAAAAAAATTCCATAGTATGCAGGTTTCCGCCTTATGGAGGTTACATGCAAAATAAATACATACATAATTAAATTCAGTGGTAAGAGATGACTGCATATGCTATTTTTTTTCTTTGCCTTACCTTGCGAACTTTAAGACTACATTTATTTTCTTTTGATAAAAATATTTATTTTATCACTGCATTTTATTTTTATTAATTTTAATTTTCGCACTATTTTGTGGTTTTAGTAGTTACGATCAATATGGTGCAAAATTTCATTCTAACTGTACATGCTTATTCTATACAAAAAGTCTATTACGTAAGCTTAAATTGTAACGATAAAGTACCTCCCTTGTAAAGATGATAATTCCCTTGTATAAAGGTACTCACACTTATGGTGAGTTTATCCATGAATTGATAAAGTCGATATGAGTGACTTTTCGTTCTGGTTAATAATGAACGTTTTTATTTAAGAAGTGGGTGGCACTGGCATACGCAAGGGGGGGGTGGTCGCGATTATGGTTGTAACCCCCATTGCGATGAAATTGTGCATAGTATACATGTAAATACAATGGAGTTGTAGCTCTGTAACCCCCCATTGTAAGCCTGTAACCCTCCCCTTATGAACTTTCTGGGTATACCAATAATGGTGATGTGCAAAATGGTGGTCGGACAAGCACAGGCGTTGGTGGAAAGTTCAAAAGGCTTATTGAGAGGAGTTACATAACTATAGCTCGTATATTCCTATGTTAAATGTAAAAAGTTTCATTGCAATGGGAGGTTACAACCCAACCCCGTCCAAACCGTCCAAAAAAACCGTCCGTTTACGTCCCAACCCAAAACCGTCCCCTGGCTACGCCTATGCGGACAAGGGCATTCTATATCTGTAAAATCTCTTTTGTTCGCCAGCCTCCACTTTGCTATTTGCATTGTATTACAACCCTCTTTCCTTTTTCTGCTGAGAAAATTTTCTTCCTACTAACGATTTTCCGCTTTATGAAGGCTTTTCTCTTTGACGGGACTGAATACTGCTTTCCGTTTCCGCGTTAGACAGTTTCCGTAGCTAATGTTAACTACCATTGACTTTTGAAGGGACCGTAAAAAAATTCCGTTTTGAGCAAGTTTCCGCTTTGTGCAGGTTCCGCCTAAGACAGTTTTCACTGTATTTATTTGGTTTTTACTGAGAGTAATTCTTCGTCAATATGCTCTTCTTCAATTTTTGGAAAAAGTAGAATTTCCAAAATATCGACAATATTCAGCTACTCAAGGTAATTTGACGTGTTGACATGTTGACATGTTGGCATGTTGACGTGTTGACATTTGGCATGTTGCACCAAGCAGATTCTATTTCCATGTGGAAGTCAATATTGTAACCGTAAACTTCTATTTATAAGTCAAATGTGTACTTAGTTTCGTAATGTCATAATAATATGTGTAGCTTTAATTAGAATAAAATTCACAGCATGGAGGGAATTACGGGAAATAATGCAGAACAGTAGATGCAAAGTAAAATAATGAGTTCTTCGATCTTGTTGTATATCAAAAATGATAAAAAAGCAAGGATAGGAAAAGTTTATATAATGAGAAAAGCGTTAGAATATTGAGTAACAGTGTGATTTTTCCAATGGTGAGTGAAAGATTGTTTTGCGTTGGGATAATACATTTCTATGGTTTTGCCCTTCAATTTATCGTTCAGTAAAAGGATTATTGAATGTATTGTACTGCATCTTAAAGTAAATTTTCATATTAACATGTATATTCAGAGGTTTGAAAGTTTAAATCGGTTTTAAGTATCAAAAATTTTGAAAGTTTAAAACTTTGCCATTGCAAAAACAAATGACGGGATTCATATGAGCTAAATTTTGAATCCTTGAATAATAATTATTAAATTGTTTTAAATCTTTAATTACAGGCAAGATTTTATGCTTTTCTAGCGACAATTATTGACATTATAAGGCATTTTCATTATATAGGTAGACACATAGTCGCCCCCAGAATTATATGCCAGCGGGGTACATCTAGGAAAATTCCAATTGAATAATGTTGTTGGACTGTAGTTTCTTGTGGATTCAGTTTTCTTTCCTCTTATTTTTTTTCATAAGCCAAGGGGGGGTGCAAATGCATCCCCTTTCACCCCCCTCTGGGAGCCCATGGGTAGACATGTATTTTACTTGATTATTCTTTGATCTAAAAGATAGGAATATCAAAAGTAAAAAAATTCTCCTTTTCATAATAGTTAGTATGATTTAGGATTTCAAAAATATATGGTAATTCCAGGAGAGATAGACCACTCATTAATTTTTTTGACCCGACCACTAGATGGCACTGGTGGCAGTGCCATCTTGTAATGGCGGGTGTGAGTCTTACGGTGAGTTGCTTTTATCGTCTTTGTTCAAGTAGTTGTGCGAAAAAGATGCATAGTACAAATCAGATGAATCAAATGTTTTTGTATTATTTAGACCGTAAGGTGTATATAAGTTATCTGATAATATTTTTGAACCAGTATCTCACATGAGGTGTAAGTCATGCCAGTCAATAGTTGTAATGAGTGGTAATGGTGCCAAAGTGGGCGCAATGGCTGCCTGGTCTATCTCTCCCTGGTAATCCGGAGAGATGGACCAGGGTGACACGGGAGAGATGGACCAGGGTGACACGGGAGAGATGGACCAGGGTGACACGGGAGAGATGGACCAGGTTTTATATAGTTAAAATTTTATTTTTTTCGACAAATGATTAATAATTTTATATTTATAATAATAATTTGCCTCTATGTGTGTTCATAATATTACGTTTTGTATATTTGATATTGAGGAAACGCACTACTCGCACAAAATAGCCCACATAAACTACATTTTTTTCCCAAAAAATGCTAACTACGTATAAAAGGAAAGTGGAGTCTACTAAAGAAATTAGGAATGGAGACGATTTGCGGAAGGCTGTTGACGCAATAACAAATATCATGGGGATCAATGAAGCTGCAAAGTACTTTAAAATCCCCAAAGAAAATGCAAAACGCAATACAACCGGGATCCAAGGCAAGTCTTGACGATGAAAAGTCGAGAGGATGAAATGACCAGGATAAAAACCGAAAGCAAGGACGCTGCCTCTAGGGCTGCCAGAACAGAACATTCTAGATTCCCCAACCGCAGAAAAGGAGGTTGCCAGAAACCGCCAAAAGAGCACCTATACTACATCTGTACCGAAAAAAAAAAACACTAGCGCAGGCAATAAAGGTGATGAAGCAACACAAACTAATCTACTAAACACTATTTCTTCAATTCTGATTTGGAAAGAAATCTACCTTCTTGGGTAAGGCAGCAAGTATTTCAAAAGTGCTGAATTCGGAAGAGAATATAAATAACCAAAAAGTCAAGAAGGCAAAACTGAGTGGGCCAAGTCGAAAGATTAATTTGCCTAAACCTAAGATACCGAAAACCAAAGGAAGAGAGAACAACTTCTTCTTCTTCTTTTTGCAAGGGTTTCATTGGGAAGGGTGGCCGCCGGGGGCGGCGCTGTAATCCCAGACAGGACGCTTGAACAGCGTAATCAGCCGCCGAGGCGGCTGAGGGGGAGATGCAACAGGGGGAGAGAGAACAACAACTCATTAGTTTTGGACGGATGCTCGAATAGTGGTGTTGTATACGATGATAAGCCTAGCGATGATGACACAGACGACTGGAATGAAAATGAATGTGCAGGGTGTAATGAGAACTACAATGCAACTACTAGCAGTGAAGTCTGGATACGACGTACTATATGTTGCCGTTGGTTACATGAGAACTGCACCAAATATGCCAATAAATGTGACCTGTGTAGATCCAGGGAGAGGGCGATCGCCCGCGCCCCCCATCAGAGTTAAATAGAAAAAAATAAAGTTGATGAAGAATATCTTATGTTATTTGTTATGACTGTAATAAACAAAAGTATTACATTGGCGTCCAAAGTCTTCAAGTCTTGAAAATATGCAATCCAGACGTTTTTCCACGAATCTACAAGCTTCTCGACCTTCAAACTACGTTTTCAGTAAGCGTTACTTCAGCAGAACGTAGATTTTCATCATTAAAGCGCCCTCAAACTTGGCTTCGAACGCGGATGACAGAAGAGAGACTTTTAATATACACCCACAGAGACATACAGATTGATGTAAATAAAGTGATTGACAAATTTTCAAAGAAACCAAGATGGCTCGACTTCGCACTATAAACTTCAAATTTTTTAAAAAGTTGCTTGTTATAAAAAAAGTAAAATAATTACGATGTTTTTGTAGTTTAAATTTAAACTTGTTCTATTAATTACATTGTAAATTATCGTTTTGGTTATTGTATAGGTCTCCTTTACTAGCTTATCCTTCTGTAATACGTAACTATAATCTACCCTAAACCATATAGTTTAATTAAAGGAAAGCCCAACTCTACTTCATTGTCATAAATTAAATATTTTGGTGAAGATAAAGGAAGGCTTGTAATATAACGACAGTAACCTAAACTATTTAACAGTCCAAAACTAAGCATTTTCCCCCCGGGGGCTCTCGAAACCGCCCCCATGATATCCTGAATCCGCCCTTGCCTGTGTGGGTGGAGAAAATCTGAGACTAACAAGTTTAAATAATAAAGTTAAAAAAAGTTGTGATTATAATATTCAATTATCAATTTTTATTACTAATGTTTAGTCTCATTCCTGTTTCAATTTTAAGTAGGTCCATCTCTCCCGTAGCACATGGTCCATCTAACCCGGAGTGGTATGGGATAAAGGGACAACTTGCATTTTTTTTTCTAAATTAATAGTAAACTTGTTTAAGTGTCTCGGGCATTTATACTGATAGACATTTTTAGAAAATAGTTTCAGGATACTATGGTGCCATTTTTTCACCAATATTGCTATAAATAACGAAATTATAGCAATTCTTAAAAAGGGGTCCATCTCTCCCGGGATTACCCTACAGAAATCGAATTTCTTGGAAACAGAAAAACAGATCTAGGATCTATGCGAAAAAGATTTATAGCGTCTACCTTAAGGATAAAGGTATTTATTTTGTTTGGCTTATTTTGTTATTACAGATTTATTATAAACCTTTATTAAAATTTCAAATTCTGTTGAGTAAACTTTTCTTAAAAACACGCTGTATTTTTAAAAGAAGATTTCTTTGAAAAAGCCTTTAAAGAACATTTCACTATTGAAAAGAATTTGTTTTTCATGTGTATAGGTTTACATAAATAAAATAAAGAGGTCTAGCTTCTTTAAAGTAAAGAGAGATATAGTTTCTTTAAAATAATGAAGCCTGTTTTGTTTAGAGCTTGCTCGTCAGGTAGTTCGAAGAGCAAAGGGAGTCTTTTCATCTTAGATCTCTTTATCATCTTAATTAAAAAAAATCAGTTTCTATTCCTCATTACCCTACATGAGAGAAATTTTATATAGAAATGTCGCACATAAAAAGAGAAATAAAGATATCTAATATTTCGAAACATGTCAACACTATCTGTACAGTTTTTAATATCATAAGTAAATAACTTTGCGCCATATTTTGAACCATTTTTCGTTTCTTGGTAAACCAAACAAGTATTTTAACGTTTCTTGGTAAACCAATTTTCTCCAAACAATTTTACCCTCAATTATGGCTTTAATCCCTTCCGTAATCTTGATGCAAGTAAACAACATTCAATTTGGTAAAAGAAACATTCCCAATTGCATCAAAATTCCCCAAACGTTTGAAATAGCAAGAAAGGTAGAAAACATAGATAACAAAGATAGAAAACACTTAACATTTATCTTTAAGTTGATCATGTTTTTTGTATTGACCGTTAAAAGGATTATCAAACACAAAGACATAACTCTTAAAATCTTATGAATAAAACAACAAGAACTAATATTTTTTAAAATTTTTTATGATTGATCATACAGGTTTTAAGTTCTTAAAAGTAAAACATTTGAAATTGTTTGGAGGAATGCCTTCCGAAGATAAAAGGATTTCCACTGTTATATCTTCCCTCGTTGAGTTCACTCGTAACTGTCAGCCGGTAAGAGTTAGGTTCTGAAGATTTTTCTAAAATACAGACTTCAATGTGTATCCAGCTAAACTTGGTCTAGAAGAATATGTAAATGAGTTCGTTGTAGACATTAACTTTGATCTTTACCGTGCCCTTAGCACGCCGCTTAGATGCCTTACATAATAACTTTGATATCATAGCCCAGATAGGCTTATGAATATAAATCAGCCTGATGCAACTCCAAGTGCTTTGAATTCAAATTTATTTTTGTAACGAAAAAAAAGCTTGAAATCTGTTAACCGCAATAACTGTAATGGACATTGAATTCTTCTTGAGACATTATTGTACCTAAATATTTATTTCTACTAGAGGATGTTCATATGCATCCTGAAACACTTTTGTTTTAAACCGTTCGTTACAATTCAGAGGTTGCGTATTTTAATATGCATTGTCGATTTTTTTTTTGTCCGGTTATGCTTTCTCTTAAATATAGCTAGTTTTAGCTTTATATTCCAGATATTAAATACAAATAGTGGGCACTGATGTACACGGGGGGAGGGTTGATGGGAGGTCATAATCCCCATTTCACTACATTTTTGTATACAGGGTGAGTTCAATCCACCGCACCCACGAAACATTTTTGAAATAGCCATCTGTTCACTGATTGGACTAGTTTCACCAATAGGCGCTAACGAGTAACTACTAGGTTGTTTATTTTCCGGGTAATCCTTGATCGACTGTCACAGTGCCCGAGAAGACAACAGATGTATTTTATAACACTCGTAGAATAAAAATGATGTGCACTATAGAAGTAATAAACGTGCGTGCTACTCTCTAAAGTCTCCGCTTGCAACTAGTATTACTTTCAATGAGATTACCTCGTACACTCCGCCATGCTGCCACTTTGTGCACTATTTCTGAAACGAACCTCTCCTACCTCGCGCGAGCATATTCGTTTAATTTACGTATCTGTGTACGTATTATAAGCATTTCTCTGGACACAATTCAAACAAAAACTGCAGCAACAACGTTGCCACAATCTCTCGTCTCAGAAATATAACGTTTTAAAGAAATTTTGCCAAACAAAAACTTACAATGTAATAACCATTTACAACGAAAATACTCTTGAAAGCATGTATCAATAAGCGTTATCGCACTGTGAAGATGGAAAATTACATTCATTAAAGATTATATTTTTTATTATATACTTTTTATTATGCAGTATCTCTGATATTTTTTATTCGGTATCCTGAGAAATTTGCGGATTTTATTTCAAATCAATAAAATGATTTTATAGACATCATAAAATATTTAATAACGAAATATATTTTGTTATCGCATAAATAACATACGATCCTATTTTAAGAGATAGTTGAATATATTTGGTCACATTTGTGTGAACGTCAATTCGTGAAATAAAAGCAAAAATCGGAATCTATTTTCCCATCATAAAGCAATTAATCTGAAGATAATAATTTAAAAAAATGCAACAATTCTCATAGTGGAAACGGATTATTGCGTACTGTATCAGCTTTTTCTATTCTCGATATCTTAAACATGATATAGAAATTAGATTGAAAATTCTTTGTCTTGTCTACATACGATGAGTATAGAGGGGAAAATTTACCTTAACTATGATAATAACCTAATGATTTTGTTAGAACTGAGCAAACATTTTTCGCGTAGTCAAGAGCCTTCTTTTAATTAGCAGGAGAATTGGAATTAGTTATCAAGAATTTTTTGTCTAGAACTTGTAATGTTTTGCCTCAAACGGTAATTCATAATATAAAAAATACTTGGTAAGTTATTGGATGAAGAGACAAATTAAGCCCTCTTGAGCCCATGCTTAAAAAATCCTTCTTCTGAGATTTTTATCGTAATTCTTCACACATTTAAAAAATTCTCAAATTAGTTGGGGGTTTTTTAGCCAGGGAATTTTTTAAATTTTCTTTGGATAGTTCTTCATAGAAATAGAAAGTATAAAAGACGTACTAATAAATTATAAGCGTTATCGATCTGACTGGAATAAAATTAAACTCCTAATTTTTTCGTATGGTACTAAATTTCTAATTAATTACAAAATGTTTCCGTTTTCTTATTCCTATTTTAAAGCTTAGTATACCAGTAAGCCTTGGGCACGGCTTTGTGAATTTGTTGATTTTTAGTCACCTCTTCTGCGTTGTATTACTTCGGTTGTTATTTCGGTTATTTAACACTGAGGTGACGAAGCTGCCAGCGCCGATAGTGTGTAGATCGCTACTCCCGCGGACTCCATCGTAAAAGCAGGGACGGCACATATTACTAGGCTTTATTTACTGATGATTACATAGAAGATTTACATAGGAACGGTTGCTGGTTCTCGACCGAACTGGGCTGAACATCGACGAACTTTGCTTCGACCGGCGGCCGCCGGCCGAAAAACGGTATCTCTTAGTCTTGCCCTATCCGGCGCGCGGGGGACAACTAGCGTTGAGTTATCAGTCTCCTCTTCTGCAGTCAAATGCCAACTGCGGCGCGAGTTCTGGGGGACCGGTTCTCTCTTAAGGAGAGTGACTTGTGGGAACTGGTTTGGCTACTTGCAGTTAGCTAGAGGTCAAGGCGCGTTTAGCTATTTTCGCCATGATCTCTAACTAACGCCTGCTTGCGATACCATTATTTATTTATGTGGGGCTGCACGCCCCAAGTCCACTCCGCTGTGCAAAACACTAAAACGAATTTCCATGTTTATAAGCTGCCCTAAACCAATATTACCTGGTTAGTTTAAAATACAGCAATTGTCAATTTCTTTCTCTGACAAATCTCTCTTTTCGTCCATGACAGCAACAAATGCTATGTTTGCAGAATGTCTTCAGCTCACTTTAACTGTCCACCAAGCCAGTTCATGTCACCTTGTGCCTTACTTCATTGGACGCGATGATGACATCAAAAGTTGGAGGTGGTCACCTCAGTGTGGCTCCACTGTATATTTGCAAACATTTATAATAGATCCTTGTTATATAGAACAGTGCTTCCCAGCCTTCTTCAAGCCGCGACCCACTTTTATAGTAGCCAAGTAATCTGCGACCCCCTCTGTCCGCCGGTGTCATATTTGCATAATAAAAGCATTTTTATGAGAGTAAAGGAAACACATTAAATATAAAATTATATGTCTTTTATTAAAAATCTGCATGTATGTATGTATGTATGTATGTATGTATTATATTATAGATATATAATTAACCTGTAGTAGAATATTTCAATGTAACCACGTTGAAATATAAAACGTTGGAAACATTTGGTATGAAATTCTTTATAAAAATAATTGCAATTAAAAATAGTTGCGGCGACCCCCAGATACCAGTTCGCGACTCCCAGGCTGGGGTTCGCGAACCACTGATATGGAATATATTAGAAACTGCATTCAAAAAAACACACGGAAAGCAAATTATTCTTAAAATTTAATTTCACTCTAATGTGGCCCAAAATTTTAAAACTCGAAACGTAAAGTCCAAAATAATCCAAGTGCAAAAACATTATAAATTTATGGGTAAAAACTGTATGCTTTAATTAAATTTCCGAATTCTACTGTAATGTCTAAAATGAAATGATTTCTCTATATGCGCATTTGTTTTTGGCAATATATGTTTCGCGAAGGAAATGGTCTCTTTAGGGGAATTTAAATTCCATTACTTCGTCTGTAACTCTGTTTCAAGTCATTTCTCCAACTATAAAAATGGTTTAAATCCGAAGCACCTAAAGTTGTATCCGACTCTTTGCGATTTACATTCATAAGCTCATCTGGTACGGTTTTAGAGGCAATACGGAGGGTGAAAGGGAGAGAAGGAAATCTCCCAAACTTCGTACTGAACGTACAGTGGAAACCAAGTTTTATGCACGACAAGAGCACATTTACATATCCAAGTATACCCCTCGATCAGTTTTACTGGTCGGATACCAAATTCTGCATTTTGAAAAGTTCTTAGGAATTCCGTTTACCTGCTGAATGTGAAGTGGGGACTCAATGGAACGAGGTATTCTCGTGGAGAGCATTCACACCTTAATAGACGCACTGTCAAATGGTTTGTGACGTTTTACTCTAAGAACTCAGGAGTTCTATTCTCGTTCTTGACGGGCTTGTAAAATGAGAATTTTGTTGACTTTATTCGTGAGTTTTTAGGAGTTACGTTACCGTGAGTGGCTCTGTCCAATGACGCATTTAAAATGTGAAGTTGTATGGTCCTTAAACGAAGTGTGGTTCCGATCATTATAATTCTTTAACGCAGTGTTTCTCAATTTGCTCAGCCTGGGAAGCCTTTTCTTACCGTATTCGTAACCAGGGAACTATATACAGTGAAACCTCATTATAGCGAACACCATCGGTTCCGTAAAAAGTGGTCGTTCAGAGAGATGGTTTCTAAATGAAGGTAAATTTAGCATTGTGTCTATGGAGGTGAGGAAATCCGTTTCCAGAAAAGGTGGTCGTTAACGGAGGTGATCTTCAAATAGATGTGTTTATTAATAGGGGTTTACTGTGTATTATTCGAAGAAAACCTGAAGTGATATTACTTACCACTTCTTGGACAGAAACACAAAAATAAGTTATTAATCAATGTAAAAAAGTAAGTAATGCTTACGGAAGGTTATGTAGAGGCAAGAATATTTTAATGAAATTATGTTTACTTGGTAAAAACATTAATGAGATAGATAGCTTTGTTTTACACCGTCACAGAGTTCTTAATTTTAAATTAAGATTTGATTAAAATTTGATTGTATCGAAGGAAGTTTTACTCTAATGTCGTGCTCTGACTTTCTCCTCGTGATGTACTGTCGCACACGATTTGAATAATTCGATCCATATAATTCATTTCATGATGATTCAATCCATGTAATTTATTTCATGATGATTCAATCCATGTCATTCATTTCATGATACAATCCATGTAATTCATTTCATGATGATGCAATCCATGTAATTCATTACATGGTGATTCAATCCAATGTAATTTATCTCATGGTGACGATTCAATCCATGTAATTTATCTCATGATGATTCAATCCATGTAATTTATCTCATGATGATGTAATTCAATCAATCATGTAATTCAAGCACATCGCATTTTTCTGTTTTTGAGGGATATTGATAGTTGTTTGGCACTAGGGTATTTAACTATAAGGGGTTATCGTAGAGGAAAATTGCATAATTTATAGATTTTCTTGAAATCCAAGAGATGTTTTACAAATTGCTTGCATAACCCTTAAAGATTCATCACAAAGCTCCAGAGTTTCGCAAATAACACTTTTAAAAACACTTTCATAGCGAAAGTAAAGTTTCTGTCTTTTTTTTTGTCACTTTAAACATTCGAGGAATCCCAATTCAGTGGACAATTTCTCTTCACAACTCCGAAGATAATTTACCAAAATCAACTTGACGAAGATAATAAAGCTATTTCAAAACAATTGTTTGTAAAATATTGGGGTAAAATTTATAATTTACATGAGTATAAGACCAGGTATTTTTAAGCGTAAAAGTTCAAGTTAAATTTAATGTTGAGAATTGGGGCTATTTAGGGTTTTGGCAATATACATATATCTTTTTCCATAAAATTTGATCACTTTATCTCTTCCATAATATATGTTTTTTGCATCCTTATTTCCATAATTTACAATTATCCCACGAGCGCTTTCTTAATGTCAGACACTACCTAGAAAGGGAGCCTTTTCTTTCGTAGATCTTACTAAAAACTGCCAGAAATCTGAACCACGGTAGTTGTTTAATGTGTTGTGAATAGGAGGGGGGGCCCGTTTTTCACTGCATGCATATGTTAAAACACATAACACTCTATTTTAACAGAGTGTTATGTGTTAAAATACATAACACTCTGTCCTGAAACCTAGCCCTACCTATAATGCAAACTGCACTTTAACGCAATGATTTTTTCTTTTTTTTTTATGTATTTTCAGAATTTTACGGACTTTTAGTTAACCCTGTTTACTTCTTACTTAGTATTTTTATATTTTACTTTTAATTACGATTCTAATTTAATTATGTCATAAAAGATGGAGTTTTTAGTTTTTATATTTTGTTAAAAAAATTATGAAGGAAAATAAGCCCGTGAATATGATTTAGAACACTGTGAGAATATACAAAATATCCTACCTCAATACAAGGTTCTATATGTGAAGATTTAAATCAAGTAAATTCTTTTATAAAATGCTTTACAAAATGAATATTTGTGATTATAGTTTCGCCTTATTTTAATAATTTTCTTAAACTATACGGTAAAACATTATAATAAATAAGTTATTGTTTCTTTATAAACATTGCCTTCAAAAAATTTCTTTGATAAAAAAACAGTTTAAATTCGCATAGTTCATTACCTAAGTTCTACTAAGTTTTTGTACTTAGCTTACTATCTCCTTATATTTTGCATTAATCCTTGCATCTTCTAACTTTGTTGGAGAATTTCGTCTTCGGGAGGATTATTACTCCAGGTATCTTATAAAAGCACTTTGATCTTTTCTTCCGTTGTTTGTTTAAGCCGTACATTTTAGCTACAAATGTATTCCCAAGAGAGTTTTCGTATTTCGGTTCGGACTACAAATACTTACTTTTTTTTCTCGTTTTTGCTTCGTTTTCTTATCTTTGATTCTGATTAATACCATTTCTGTGGACCAAAAATGCATAATTGCTTTCAAAAATGTTGAAAAATGTAAATTCGTGTTGAATTCTATTTCAGTTTATCTTCACCCTTTTTATCACCAATTTTTTTCAAGCTGAGGCAATTTCGGATAATAGTTACTTCGAAAAGAGATAACTGTTCAACAAATAATATTTCAAGAAAATGAACTTAATCTCCTTTTAATTTTAATACTTTCATGAAAAAAGAGATACAAATGAAATTAGCATTTCTATAGGTACTTTCATTGTTTTGGAAGATCTGGTCACGGTTTCCTGCACTTTTTGGTTCATTATTTGAAAAAAATGTAAATTTTTTATGCGAAAATGGGAATACTAGACCATATGAGTATTAAAAATTTTGCGAAATGCACCCTAAGATTTTCGATCTAAATATTGCTAGCTTCTAAATGATATTTTGCCTTTTTTACATTTGACATTTTCTGCATGGTGTAAGTGCTTATTGAAGTGGAGATGAAAGAAAGATGACAGAGAAGAAAGAAAACTTGTAAATATTCAATCAAATGGAAGATAAAATAGCGTTATCCGCTTATAAAATTTAAAGCAAAATTCGCGTTGAATTTTTCTGAATCGCCAAATCTCGCCAACTGGCAAAAAAAATAATAAAATTTCGTGACGGGAAAAAAAAGAACTGAAAAAAAATACCTCTCCGTCAACCACCTCGTAGTCAAAGTCGTTGTGGTGGTGTAGCAATCTATTACAAATCCAACCTTACAGCTTCTCCACTACCAACCCCTCCCATGCAACGTCCAGAAGTTGTGGGAATACAAATTCTCGACAACTCAAACCGATCCCTTAACATATTCTCATTTTATTGCCCCTCCAATGGACCCCACCCTATCCCTTACATTTCCTCCCTACTTAACAACCCCACCCTCATTTCTGGTGATTTCAATGCAAAACATTCCTCTTAGAATTCCTCCACCTCCAGTTGCCGTGGTAATAAAACTTTTACCCTACTCAACCAAAGCCCCTTCTACATTATTCCCCCAACCAGTTTCACACACACTCTACAATACGCAGTTAAGATGTTATTGATTTCACCATTTCTAATTCTCACCCCGTTAACCCAGAAATCTTAGTCGGTGACCAACTAACCTCTGATCACCTTCCTGTCTTCATTTTCAGTGATTTCTCCACAAAACTCCATCCCCCCACCCTCATCTCCAAAATCACTGATTGGAACCTTTTCCAATACCGCCTCCATATTTTTCTCCCCACCGAACTCACCCCCACCCCTACCCCACAAGATTTGGATCGACTAGTAATCTCCTTTACGGAAATCATCTCCAAGTGCATAACTCTTGCCACCAAACACCGCCCTATTAACTCCCCCCTTACCCTCCCCCTCTACATTCGTGAACTCATCCGTAAAAGAAATCGCCCACGCCAAATTGCGCAACGCACCCGCTTCCCCAACGACAAACGCACTTTCTCAACCCTCTGAAACCATGTTGTTAGAGAAATTCGTTCCTTTACTCAACTCCGTTGGTCAGACATCATCAATAACCTTTCCACCCAAGACGGCTCTATATGGAAATTCCGCAAAAAATTGTTCGGACGAAAGTCTCAAATTACGAAACTCATCACTCCAAATGGAACGTTTTTTCATCCATATGATCTGGCTGAGACCCTTGCCGATTTTTTAAAGTATAGTTCTCCCTTAACACCCCACCTCGGCACACCAGTTTCCACAATAACATCTCCTCTATCTACTACTCTTCCTTCACCAACTCCATCTCAATATATCCAACCCCTCTCCCCTAAACCTTACCGCTTCTGGAGAAATTTTATCCATAATCAGAAAGCTTCAAAATTGTAATGCCTCCGTACCGAATGCAATCACGAATGCAGCTATCGAACACTTCACTCCCGAAATCTCCACACTCACCCATATTATTAATAATGCTCTTAAATAAACTATTTAAAACAGGACTACCACAGTTAAAATTATTTAATTAGGTGGATGGCGATGGTTTTCGGCAGTAAATGACTGTCTTTGTCGAATCCAGTTACAAAAGTGAAGGTAAACTTTACCGCACTAGGCGTATAAACACATATTGCCATCTATATTTATGGAGAACATATTAAATGGAGGTGAACTGATTTTTATACACATTAGGCAAAAAAATATTGACACAAGGGTCATTAACCACAAAGTCGCTATTGATAAAAATGTGGTAGGCTTCGAAAAAGTCCAGATTCGAAGGCGAAACAGCTTTAGCGATGATTTTTGCATCGGAAAACGCAAACTTGTGCCCGGTATTCCAACTATGTTGTGCTATGGCAGATTTATGAAGTTCTTGGTTTTGAACGTATTTTTGGTGTTCCTTTACCCTAAATTGTAAAGCCCTATGCGTCTGTCCGATATACATTCTTCACACACAACACGTAACACAACCCGGAAATTAAATTTACGTAAAATAGAAGCAATAGAAGTGTTCCGCCCGATTAACAAGATTGGGGTCTCACAACTCAAAGATCCCATTCCTGACCGTTTTAACTGTGGAATTTATAACATCCAATGTGAGTGAATGGCCATATCGGACGGGCCGCAAGCTTTATTGAGAATAAAAAATTACCAGTAATATTCAAAACCAAACAACCGAAGACAGGCTTGTTTTCCGATGCGTGGTCACTGTTCGCCAATTTGAAAACCCTGACTATCAATAATGAAACGTTAATATTTACTATTATCAATAATTACAATATATAAAAAGCTTTCTCATTTGTCTCACCGTGCGTGGCATGGTTGTGTATGCGTAAAAAGAGTGCTTCACCTCCATTCCATAGGTTCTCTATAAATAAATATGGCAACACGTATTTATATGCCAAGTGCGGTGAAGTTTACCTTCACTTTTGTAACTGGATTCGACAAAGGCAGTCATTCACTGCCGAAACGATCGTCATCCACCTAATTAAATAATTTTAACTGTGGTAGTCGTGTTTAAATAGTTCGTTATAGTTTCAGCACAGTGTTTCACGTTACTAATTAATAATCTTCAACTTCAACACTTCCCATCTCCTTGGAAAACAGTCCATCTTACCCTCATTTTAAAACATGGTAAAAGCCCTTACAAACCAGACAGTTATCGCCCCATTTCATTACTTTCCTCCCTCGCTAAATTTTGTGAAGCTATTATACAAAACCGTCTTCTTGACTTCCCCAATAGTAACACCCCAATCATTAACGAACAATTTGGCTTTCGCAAAAAACACTCCACAAATCACCAAATTACACGCTTAATCGAAAACATCACTCAGGCCCTTAGACATGATCAATCCACGCCCCTTCTCAGTATTGATATCTCACACGCCTTTGATTCGGTCTAGCACCCTGGTCTCGTTTCAAAACTCATCAACTTAAACATCCCCCCCCCGTACTTAATCAATATTCTTCACTCCTTCCTAATTGGCGGAAGATTCAAAATCAATTTAAATAACAACACCCTCTCTTCGCCACGCTACATAAAAACCGGAGTCCCCCAAGGGGCCAGACTTTCACCCACACTCTTTTCAATATTCTTCAATGACTTTCCCGAATCTAATCACATCTCCGTAGCCCTATATGCTGATGATGCGGCTATTTACACATCCAATTATGATCGCCCTAACGCCATCTCCACGCTCCAACAATACACAAACAAACTCCTCCGATGGCTTAGCAAATGGAAAATTCAGATCAACCCACTCAAAACTCAAGTCATTCTCTTCACAAAATCACACATCCCTCCACCTTCTTCTATCCATTTTCTTTACCACTCTATTTGCTGGTCCAAAACAATCAAATATCTGGGGGTGCTGTTGACCATAAACTCACCTTTGCAGAACTTCTTTCTTCCATCAAAAGCAAAGTTCGAGTTTCTTGTTTACTTCCAAGCAACCTGACAGGCACTCGCTCCTTTCTTTCCCCTAAAAACAAAATTCTACTATATGCCATGGCTATTTGCCCAATTCTTAAATACCCCACCCCTGCATGGTCTTTTCTTCCCAAAAACCTTCTCCTATCTCTTCAAACATTCGAAAAATTCACTTTACACAAGATCCTTCGTATTTCCTGGTTTATCAGAAACAGACAGATTTTTCAAGATATCAAAATCCCCACTATCACTGAGACCATTCACCAACTTGCCAAAAATTATTCTAGTTATATACATCTTCACCAAAACCCACTAATTCCTCGTCTCACATTCCACACAATCTTATTCACAAACACTTTCCTGACCCAACCCATTCCTTCATTAACCACTTCAACCCCCACCCTTCAACCATTCCTGCCCGCATTCTTTCTCTCCCACCTTTTCCAATACAATTCCGGGCCCACGTTTGCCCCACAGACTCCGCTACCGCCGCCCGAGTCAGTTTCCTCGAAGACGTCCTCGCCCCTATCCATTATCTCGTCGAAATCGCATTGCCTCCAGTTCGTCTCACTGCCAAATTTCACAAAGACATCATACACCATCCACCCTCTAACATCTTCAAGTCTTAGCTCCTTGGCCCATAATACCAGTTGATCCTACTCACTTACTCTACTTTACATCTACTTCTTTCTCTAAGGTAATTTTACTCCCCACTTTTTTCATCTCTTCCCACACAATTGCTTTTCCCTATATCCATCTCAAAACAAATCCTTCTCCGAGCACTGATCCGAAATCATCTCTGCACTCCTCACCCTCACCCTCACCCTCGCCTTATACCTTTATCGGTTAAATCCGGCTCCGATTGGCAAAGCGGATCCAACACGTTCCAAGGGTAATTCTCCATATTTTCCCGCCATTTCTGCGTTAACTTGAGTTTCAAATCTCTTTAAACTCTTTTCGGAATATCGTGTACGTAACACTAGTTAACCGCTGCTCCATCACCGGCCTCTTAATTTTAATTCAGGCCTTCCTAGATTCACCACCCATCTAAACTCCAAACAGTCTCCACCAGACCTGTCCTATCTAATCTTTTTCCCACCTCAACAGCCATTTCATTCCTTCATCTGGGGATAAACGATTTCATCGTGGGTGCCCCTTCATACCTGGAAATCTAAGCTAGGCTAGAACTGAAAAAAGAGTGACGGTTTTTTCAGGTTCACTTCAGTTAAAATCTTTTTAATGTTATATGAAATTAAAAAGTTACATATAGTTTATCAAGGCAAGCTAAAGTTTCACCAGAAGATTCTATGACAACTGTTACTTTAACACTGGTCAAGATTTAAAGACACAACGTTCCTGGTGCAAACTATGCTGCTGTCCTGGGAAGGTCTTCGCTTGAAGAAGAGCGAAGTTTATTCCCGAGTTGCTGTATGCTTAAACCTCACGCGCGTATCAAAAGCAATGTTACTACGTATATTTCTATTTTTGCAGCGCATATATATACTACATTTCTTTCCGTGCAAATGGATATATGTATATCCCAACTGAAATACAAATTTTTAAATGTTCGGATTTACTTATAAACACTCACTCTATTTTATTTTACATAACTTTTGCGTAATTAATAATACAGTTAAGCATATCTTTTATCAAGAGCAACACCGAAAATAATACCTAATATTGGTATATATGGTATGAAGATGTGGTCAGTGCTAGATTTACGTATAGGCTATGTATGCCAGGACCTAGGCCCCCCCCCCCCACGATTTTGGGGTCCCGCAGGGTTGTTGTGTTGTTTAATTTTTTTAATCGCTATTTTCTCTTAAATCATATTTTGAAGTCCGTAATTCTGTCCCGAAACTTCTGTGAAATTCTGTTAGCATTTCCATAGTGAGTTTATTAATCATCATACCATCTGAAAGCTCACAACTCTATAAAAGTTGTAATTTCGGGGTTTAGAAGCCCTAGTTTCTTATATTCAGTCCGTCTGCCAGCAGATACTGCAGTCACATGCACGCGCTTTAGAACCCTACAGGTGTTCATAGAAAAAAATTAAAAGGCTTTCTGCATTTTTCACTGCATTTTTCCTTTTAAATTGCTGATAATTTACAAAATCGGATGACTTTACATAAAACTTAAAACTTTACTAGAAACGCTAAAATTCTATAATTTCTTAATTTAGCACCGGCACTCTTGAGATCAGATGTTGTACTTTCTTTAGGGGGCCCATTCTACCCTGCTGGCCTATGAGCAAGGCCATAAAACTCATAATCCGACACTGAATGTGGTCACCGATTATCGGTATGTGAAGGTATACCACAAATCCAATGATAATATCTAACGAGGCTTGATGGATTGTTTGTTTGTTTGTTTGGCTTTTTTATGGCGCAAGAGCATCTGGGCTATACTGCGCCAGTGCTGATGGCGCATCGTTGACTGATGGTCCAATTGTGCTAATGGCCAACTTGGAAATAACTTATGGTGCACACATCAATCCATATAATAGCATTTATTACTGAAGCTTAACAAACTTCAAAACCATTATAAAATATCAATTTTCATTACAACCTTGCTGCAAACTAAAATTGCAAAAAATATTTGCTGACTGGTATATAACTTAACCTAACCGAAGCGGAAATCTGTTTCGGCATAAGCAGAGTTCAAGTAATTAGTTAAAAAATGATGCGTGCGTACAAACTCACGTAAGCACAGACTGCGTAAGTCGAAAATAGTATACCTGAAACACTGCCTGAAACTGGCTTTTATAGTTGACGGCAACTACTTCTTTGGTCGCTCGCAACAAAAACGTCATATACAGGTTGGTACAATGGAAACCGATTATAGATAAGATAGATGCAGAAATCGAAAGAAATATTATGAAGGCTAAATTTGTTTTAAGCTGATTTTAATTCTT
The DNA here is from genome assembly GCA_006491805.2 of Dysdera silvatica. Classification (NCBI taxonomy): domain Eukaryota; kingdom Metazoa; phylum Arthropoda; class Arachnida; order Araneae; family Dysderidae; genus Dysdera; species Dysdera silvatica. The sequence goes on along the minus strand of QLNU02015359.1, from coordinate 3,390,220 downwards.
TCGGCTCTCATATTAATTTCGAAGTTTGGGACCTAATGCCAAATAGCTGTACCCAAGTGGAATCATTGCTGTGATGGGAAAATGATATTACTTATACAACTTTCAAATTATAATGCGTAAAGTGTAAAATAATCAATACGCTTCATACTGCATAACTGCTTTCTTCAGATAAAATGAATATATTGGTGATAGCAACTCCCTCTCTCTCTCTGTCTCTCTCTTTCTCTTTTTTCAACTTTCTGCTAATGAATTCAATTGCTGTTGCCATTCTTATATATTAAATCTCTTTCAAACTATTTTTCTTGCTACAAAACTAAATTTAAATCCGAAGCACTTGAAGTTGCATTGAGGGCTCTCCTCTCTCTCGCTCTCTGATTTATATTCATAAACTCATCAGATGCGGTATTAGATGTATTGTGAAAGGAAAAGGAAAGGAATCTCTCGGTCTTCATACTGAACGTAGAGTAAAGACCAAGTTTTATTTACACAAGGCGAACCCATTTACATGTGCAAATACTCACCCAGACCCACTTATACTAGGGGATACTAAATTCTTCATTTTTGAAAATCCTTAAAAATTTCATTTGCCTGATAAAGGTAAGGTTTGAAGTCAGCGGAAAAGGTATCATCACTGAGATCATTTCGATTTCTATACTTTTTTTTAAATAGGCGTTTTTGGACATTTTTCTTTTAAAATGTCTAAATCTTTATGTACGGACATAAAGGCCTTATAAAATCACTCAATTCAAAGAATATATTGCGAAGATATTAAATAAGTTGCATCTGACACCAATTTCAATGTGGTTAAAGGTAAATCTAGATAATGCAAGTATTTTGAAAGTAACTAAAGATTTTTCTTATTGATATTATTCATGCGCTTTTAAAAGTCATATCACTGTGCTTAGCACATTTTCTTGACACGTTTAAAATTCCTTTCCTAGAAATGTGAGGTTTAATAATTCCAAAATAATTTTAATTTTGGGTCATTTTCAAGTTAAAATTTCAAACTCCTTTACTACTTCAAATGTTTAGGTAATTCAAGCAAAGTGTACAATTATTGATAGCAAAATTTGAGCTTATGTACTTGCGTCCAGTTCATGAAAAACGTTAAAGTAATACTTATATGAGGAAATTGCAGGATATTTCGCCTAACACCACCACCACCACGCCTTTTGTGCTAAACGATTTTCTTAATGATACTCTTTCATCTTGTTTCCTGCAGTAGTTTTGCTGCACGACAACGCTCGGTCGCATGTTGCAACTCGCGCTCGAATGTTTCTCCACCTTCTCGGCTATGAGTATTTTGATTACTCACATGTGATTCTTATCCTTTTAATGATATTTTCACCTGTTCACTTCCGTAGAGAAACTACTCAGATTACATAGCTTCGACAACGATCACGCTGCAGTGGTAATGCATGCACCTAATATTCCGCTAACCTGGCTTCGGCTCCCAACGGCGCCAAAATAGAAAGTTTACCAGTAAACTATTCACTGTAGTCCGGGGTTCAGTTCCCTCAGCCTTAGTAGGTTCGGATTCCATGGAAAACTGTAGGTCCCGGCCCAGCATTATCCACTTGGCCGTCCTTCCCCATAAAATAAAACAATAATTGACGTTTGAAGTGGAGGAAATGCATTATGCAGCAACATAAAATCGGGGTTTCACTGTATTAGGTATTAGTTTCATTGCTGTTCTCGCACAGTATTCTTGTATTACTAGTTGCTCTGAAGACGCGTGCCAAGCTATGTGAAATAAAATGTCTACGCATTACCCCAAACGTTGACGAACTAACAATAAGATCACACGAGGGATATATATCCTCCAGTCCGTAAAGAAATGTAACGCAATATCTTCAATGCACCTGACCTTTAAGATAAAATGTACAATGTACAAATATATGTACAATATACAAATATATGTACAATATACAAATATATGTACAATATACAAATATATGTACAATATACAAATATATGTACAATATACAAATATATGTACAATATACAAATATATACAAATATATGTACAATATACAAATATATACAAATATATGTACAATATGCAAATATATACAAATATATGTACAATATGCAAATATATACAAATATATGTACAATATACAAATATACGTACAAATATACAGATATATGTGCAAATATACAAATATATGTACAAATATACAAATATATGTACAAACATACAAACATATGTGCAAATATACAAATATATGTACAAATATACAAATATATGCACAAATATACAAAGCATAAATATATGTATACAATATACAAATATATACAAATATATGTACAATATACAAATATATACAAATATGTACAATATACAAATATATACGAAATACCATGTACAATATACAAATATGCAATATACAAATATGTACAATATACAAATATATGTACAATATAAATATATGTACAATATACAAATATATACAAATATATGTACAATATACAAATATATACAAATATATACAAATATATGTGCAATATACAAATATATGTACAATATACAAATATATGTACAAATATACAGATAAATGTACAAATACACAAATATATGTACAAATATACAAACAATGTACAAATATACGTACAAACATACAAACATATGTACAAATATACAAATATATGCACAAATATTCAAATATATGTACAAATATACAAATATATGCACAAATATTCAAATATATGTAAAAATATACAAAATGTACAATACTTCCTTTATTCTTTAATCCGAAGCCGGGCATAGGGGGAGTCTGGCACGGAATTTCTACGTTTTTCCCTTGGTTTTTTATTGTACACGAGAATTATTTAAAAAAAAATTGCAAGCTTGACAACCCGTTATCTTCCAGCTCTGAAAAACATTGTTGGAGGCGGTGAAGAGGGTGAGAATGGGTTGAGGGGTAGGCCTTATCTTCTAAACAGCAAAGGGTCCATAAATCCTGTCCTCGGTCCTGACTTGACCACATAATACATAAACAAATAAATAAAAGTTTTGCTATGTACTACTCTATTTATGCGAGTTACGACCAAAACTATTCTATACTCTTGCATTTTACATACTTACCTCTTAGGCAGCCCTACGCTGATGCCCCGATAACGCGATTGTGTAGTATGCCGGGATACGATTCCATGGTACCGTTGATACAATGATACCAGCACCAATTTGCCAAGTGTGCAATGAACCCATCAGTATTTTACATATTTTAACTCAATGCCCTTATTTTAACCTTGCCCGCGCTCTTACTTTTAACTCTTCATCACTCTCTGACATTTTAAATGACCATGCTGACCATACGCACGTTTTAAAATTTTTAAAAAGTACTGGCTTTTACTACAGTCTTTGATTTTACCATGTTTGGCGCAGTATAGCCCAGATGCTCTTGCGCCATAAAAAACCAAACAAACAAACAAAGCGCACAGTTTTTCTATCCAATTTAATCCGGAGTTTGTTTCCCTAGGGAACAGATTCGAGCTTTCCGGGAAATTATAGGTGCCGGATCAATAGCTGACCTGTTGCCGTGAAATACGTACAAACAAACAAATATTTTAAGTTGTGATTGACTTCCTGGTAACTATCTAAAATATGCAGTAGAACCATCCATATATCTACGTCGATATTTCCATAGAACACTTTGACGCATAGAAACAATCTGTTTCATACATAGATATAAACATATCTTGAAGACCGTTGTATTTATGTAATATCCATGTGCATTTATCGTTTTTGTGTAATAAACTTTCTAATGTCTCGCCAGACCACAAATTTAGATAACGATTCGTCATAATTCTGTTAACACAAGGGCATAAGGTGAAAAACGTTTTCGGTGTATTGAAAACTATGGCGTTACGAACGAAAAAAAAGTCAGTTTATCTTAATAAATTTTCCTATCTAGAAATATATATAGGAAGTTCTATGTAAATTACTAAGAGGGTTAACACAAATTTCCATACATGGGCATTTTTTGATTTATGGAAGCCTTACTCTAATTGAAATACGAAATATCTGAAAAAATTACTTATACTCGTCATTATGCTTATAAGTTTATTATTTTATTATATGAATATCATATGAAACTTTAAAATCTTTCTCTCTCTCTCTCTCTCTCTCTCTCGCTCCATAACAAAAGTTAACCGTTAAGTGAATGTACGCTCATTAAAAAGCGTCATTTAGATATAGAATGCCCCGTTGAGAGGTGCAGCTTTTGACAAAATTCAATCGAGTTAGATCACATCTTAAATATTCACTTCAAAAATCGAGAGAATTTATGAATTAAAAAACTATTTTTATTATTCAACGCCATTTGTTAGCCTTCGGGCCGTTAATTTTTTAGTGACCCAATATCGGTTTGACAAATTGAAAAAAAAACAAACACAATAATTATTTTCCCCTGAATTTTGGTTCATATCTTGTTTGGATCACTTGCACTTGAAAGAAAATGATTCCCTTTCAGTAGATCAAGTTCACACAAGGTGCGTGTAGATGTTTTACCCCCACCTTCATTTCTGACGAAACAATACAGAGTTTCACCAGGCGATTCCATAACAAACAGTTATTTAGACACTGGCGTAAGGTTTAAAAAACACGACGTTTCGAAAGCCAGCCGCTCCCTTTGTCTCCCAAGTAAATTTATCACCCATAACCAATGTGGTGTCGGTTGTGGAAATAGCAATGTAGAGGATGCGAGTAGGAAGACATCATTGGTTTTGCCTTACGTGACAAGTGTCGCAGAAAAGCTGTCTTGAATTCTCCGTCGTGTGAATGTTAAGACAAAACTGTCTACCCTCTACGTGATCTCGTACTTAAAGTTACGGATCCCATCCCCGAGGGGGGGAAAACTGTTCCTGTTTACCAAATACCGTGTGGAGACCGTGATAAGGTGTATATTGGACAGACGGGAAGATCGATACGTCTACGAGGGAAGGATCATATACGTGCGGTAGCTAAGGGAGACGATTCAAGCCAATTAGCTGAACATGTCTTCAGGGAAGATCACAAACCAGATTGGCGTTCGATGAAAGTATTACATCACAATATTATGAATCTGAGTAGTAGACTTTTTCTGGAATCATGGGAATCCTACGGTTTAAGGAGTCGTGCAATAAACATCACAAAACCTCTGCCAGAACCTTACAGGATTTTTGCCAGTCCTCGAGTTGGGTGGTGATCTACTGTCGAATGCTGTCGAATACTGTCAATTTGGGGGTAATCTACTGTCGAGTGCTGTCGAGTTGGGAGTGGTCTACTATCGAATACTGTCGAGCACTATCGAGTTGGGGGGTGATCTACCGTCGAATACTGGTGAGTACTATCGTCGTAATTGGTGAATGTTTTCGTTTGAGAACTATATTTTGTGGTCCGGCAAATGCCTCAAGCAGAATTACATGCATATTCCGAATAATACCTTTCTTTGTTTGCAATATTTTTCTTCATCCCTTGAGAGTATTGATGGTAGAATGTACTATATTTCCTATGTTAAGCGCAGTTGTCGGACATGTGGCAAGTTTCATTGGTTTTAATAAAAAAAAATGATTATTATTATTTTTTCATAAATACGTTACAATTTTATCGCTGTCAAATAAAATATGCAATTTTTTAGAAGAAAACTAATTATATTCCTCTTAAATTTACCTTTGTGACAATAATACGGGGAATAATAATGGTTTAAATAATCTACATTTCTTACGCATCGCTGGAAAACAAAGAATAATAGTTTTCTGAATTTCACGATAAGTGTTTTCGTGTAAATTACATAATTCGGTGAAATCTATATCATAAATTTTTAAATAATGTTTAGTTTTTTTTAAAATTGAATTTGCTATCGAGACACAAAAAAAATCATTCGTTATTCCTAATGTTAAAATCCATATAAACAAGTTGACCATAAAAATGAATGATTATTTTTCCAATTTAACAAACATGAAGGAAAATATTTTGCGCGATTAAGTTTTAAACAACAACTTTTTAAATAGAAAACAAAAATTATTCCACTCTGAGTCTATGACCGTTGATTTTTTTCGTTTATAAAAATTCAATTCGTGCGTTATTTATTGGTTAACAATTTTGAAGATTTGCGCTACATCGCATTATTGAAAATCACTCGTTCTGTATAATTGACAACATCTGTCATTTTTATAAATTTGCAAATTTTAAAAACGAATAAATCATCATTATGGATACGGTTATTAGCTAATAGTATATGAAAAAATAAGTAATTTAAAAATCATTTTTCCATACACTTTAAAGGCTAATTATTAATTAACAAATTTTAAAAATTCAATGCTGAGAAAATTATGCTCCAAATACAGGGTGATTCTAAGATATCATCAAAGATTTCATAACCTGGAATTTTCAATCCGGAAACTGCAAAATATAAGTGATATTTTTTCGCAATATTTCTGTAATTTGTGCATAAAAGATCGAATTTAATGCTTAACGTTTAATAGTTGACGTTTTGTGCAACTTATTTTTAAAAGAATTTCGCGCAACTGGGAATAAACAAGATTCAAATATGTAGTATATAACGTAGTATGTTTGAAGGCATAGTACTTTTGTGTCTTACTGCTTGAATTTGTAACAGAATAAATTGAATTTTGTATGAAATATTAAAAAACCAACATATTTTGGATCACAATTTGAAGATAATTTATCACAGAGTAAGACATCAAAGCAATTCTTGTAGATTTGAAGGCAAGCTACTGTGTTAAACATAATATACTTCTTGTTTTTCAGTAGGGATTTTTTTTTTAATACTGTTGCTTTTTAAACGTTATATGCATAACAAAGACAGATTTTATTCCATTTTGGGGATTTCATTTGGTTAGATTTTTAAAATCACTCAATATATGGACTATGCATTTTATATACAATTTAATTAAACAGTGAGATTACAAATATTGTTCAGCAAACATGGCAAACATAGATAGCTACTAAAAAAATTATTTTCGACAATTTGTTTTAATACTACAAATGTGTTACTTAAATACAATGAAATACATTTAAAAAGAATGACATGAATATAAGAATAAACCATTAAAATTATTATTACAACTAGTAGTGTTAGGGTCTTACTGCATAATCGACCCAGACGACGATTCCTTTTCAAATGTGGTTTCCACATCTGGTCAAGTGTTTCTGGCAACCCCGCACAAGATTGGTACTGATTCAGGAAATGTACTATTGTAACAGTTATAAATTCACCCCATTGTCAGAAACACTGGGCACTACTGCACAACACGCTACCCACTCGATTCTAGTCCGTGTTTCTAAAATTGGCACTAGCAAAATTGTTCATGAATCCTCCTCTCCTCCCATAATTTCCGTTAATCATCCTCCCTCGCTATTTTTCGTTAATTTGCTTCCCCCTGTTCCTCCCCCTCCCATTCTTTTCATGCATCCTGTTCCTCCTTCCCCTCCCCCCTCCAAATCTAATAAACCCTACCACGTTCCCTACAGCATCACTGAAATTGATCTTCTGCACAACGTCTCGTACGCGGGATCACCAGTTTCTTCTCCTTCGGACACTCATACTCACATGCAATTAAACCTTTTTACATGGCCCACTCAATCCATAAAAAAATGAAAACATTCAGACGCTCACTACAAGCGTGAAGAAAAAATAAAATGGCGTCTCTCACACCAGTTTTCACTGCATCATACAGATGTATGTCATGTCACAATACGTTCTAGTGTAATTTCCTACGATTTGAAGAGGATAGACGAAAAAGTGGGTTACATGTTCTGAAGTTCTACCGAACACTAGATCACCAGGCAACCACATGCGATGAGAAATTGCTAAGGTGGATCTAATGTGCAGTGAAGCCAAACAAGCTATTTAAACCAGCGGTCGCCAACCGGTGGTCCGCAGAAAAATCTGGACATTATTTGCATTTTTAATGCTTTATTAATAATACAGTAAAACCTCTCTATAACACTATTATACGGACTGAGAAAAATTATCGTTGTAGAGGGATTTATCGTTATATCGGATATCGTTGCAAAAAGGTTTTACTGTATAACAAAAATAATATTCTAAGAAATTCTCATATTCTGAATGACAATTTTTGCCTTTATATTGCACTAAATTCACGAAATGTGGTCCGATCATATTAGCTTATTCCTTGTTTTTGACTCGTTCAGGAGCATATTCCAAATTGAGAAATTTAAATATTTTATGTTTGCCTCATCCAGGCTATTTAAAACAATTGTCTGCAAATTTAGGAACTGTTGAGATGAAACTTAATATTCAAAAAAGTATCTTTTAAGTAAACTAAAACAAAAAAAATTCTTCACCGTACGATGCGTCTCATTTTTATTATTTCTATAATTATTGTATTTTGTGTGTTTGATTTCAGTTATACTGTCCACATTTGTTTTTTATACCCCAAGAAAAGTTCAAGGGAGAAACCTTTTTTTAAAAGTGGAATAACGAAACTAATCTCAGTCCATACGTGATTTGAAGCTTTTCGGAAATCAAGAAGGTCGTTAGTTACTTATTTTTGATATATCTTATAATGAATCTTTGATAATTGCAATGATAATTACGTTAAATAAATAATACGTATTTTTTTTTGTAGAATAACGTTTGATATTATTTTGAACTGTTTGTTGATACTAATACTTCTTTAACCTGACTATGATATGTGGTTTAATTTTCAATTTAATTAACTTCATATAATCTTATAAACTTTAATTAATTTCTACCCTTCTTTTGGCGTTACTTACTACCTTCTTACTTACCTTCTACTTAAAACTAAAACAGCCCTCATGGCAATGTGGACTATATCTGCAACTTACCCATCTACACCCTTTGCCATTAAAATATCTTCAAGCTCATTCTCTTCTCGCCTTCTGCCATATATCCACTAAGAAACGTCGTAAAAATGCCAGCGTAATTTCTGTATAGCATAATAGTACTCTATTGGGAAAACTTAAATGGTCATCGGCTATCCTTAATGGCCTAAATTTATAAGAAAATGCTACAGCCAGGCCACACCATATGAACACATGGAACGAACACGTGCAAGATTGTGCAAGATTGGCGGGTGAGAAGGAATGACTCATCCGCCAAATAGAGCCAAAGAAGAAATCAGCCAAGGTAGAGTGGGGGGCACATTGCCCATGTTATCGAATGGCCTGTGGATAGACCCTTGGCTAGATTTTTGGCTCCATTTAGTTCTCGAGTGGCCAAAATACTTTCTTCGAAAACTTGAAAGTTTGCAAGATCTGGCAGATGCATCGACCACCTAAAAGTGTAAAAGACGAATCTTCTGGGAGCTATGCTCCTAGGTAAATATTCGTTCATTTAATCTTTTCCTGTGCTACATTTAATCTTTAAAACTTTAATTTTCTTTATTAACGTAACCTATAATATTCTGTTCGTATTACGTGTTTGTATCTTGCAGCGGCGACAAATTCGCCTACTCCTCAATAAATGAAGAAACGTCTAAATTCCTACAATTTATGCATTATGGCATTCCGTGTCTCCCAAAATATTCTCATCACAACAAGCCTTTCTTTCAAAGACAGGTTTTGTTGTATAACAATGAACACTTTTATAAAAGACGTTATTTGGAATTCATCCCGATTTTACATGTACACATCACCCCAATAATTTGATAGTAGACAGCTATTCATCGGTAGAATCTCCAAGAATGTTTTCAAATGAAACTATTTTTACTGTCTAACCGCATAGACACAACGTCCTTGAGAGCATTATGTTATTTCACAATTATATCATCTTCAATTTTTTATTTCAATAGTTAAAAAATTTAATATATATATGTTTAAATATTCTTAGATTATATAAATGGTGGTTAATCATGTCTTAGGATTGTTCGCGATTTTCAACGAACCAAAACACCATTGTGTTCTAAAATACGATACTATGATTTCCTACAAGTAGCTTCCTAAAAATGAAAAATAAAAAAAAAGAGCGGATGATTGTTTATCTATATGCATAAATTGTAAAAGACCTTTCAATGTATGGTTTTCTGTAGACCTCCCCCGTTTAACAAACAACCATTCTTATTAATAAATATATAAGGCTCCATGTGTCAGCGTTCTAAATGGCTTGGATATCTATGACAATGATTACAAAATAACGATCTAGGCATTAGACTGCCCGTTTTCAAAATCAGCTATCTGTGAAAATGTTAGAGGGTGGATTGCTAATAATTGAACGGTTATCTGATTATTCTTTATCTATATATGTACTGTATCATTGTCAGATATAGGCTTAGACACCACGTCACCAAAAGGTAACCTTCAAAAAGATAGTTGCAAAAACTGAGTGATTTCTCTATATGTTCAACATCCACTTACAAGATTGTGTATATAATCGCTGATAATAACACTAAATTCGAACAAAAAGAATTTTACAGATAACATACTAAAGGATACCAAGGGTTATGACAATGGCTAAAAGTTTTCTGCATCGTGTGTGGCCAAACTTTACTAGGTCGTTTAAATGGACACCTTTGCAACAAACTCTAAAAATACTGAAGGAGGTAGGTCCACAATATGTTGTAGTCTTTCCACAATAATTTTTCTGTTGGTTTTTCTAAGTGTTGGTAGGCGCTCGTAAAACATCCAATGTTCCCTTTAATTTATATAGCTTGGGTCCCTCACAATTGTATAAGGGCAATCTTCTTTTTGCATCAACAGATTCCTATCTCCCAACCCAAAGGTCTCCTTAGAAATTTTTTTCTATAACTCCTCAATATGAGCTTATTGCCCTAGAAACGAGGTGAATTATTTTACTACTAGTGGTCATACATCAGATCCTTGTCCTTTTTTACATGCATTATATCCTTCTATTTAACTTCTTTTGACTAAAGGTTTTCTACATATAAGGTTTTTCCTTTATCTTTTATGAAATTGTCCTCTTTCCTCACAAAAAATTAAAATCTGATTTTCTACACACACATAACGCACCCTTGCGACGAAAGTGTTACAACTCAAAAAATCCCGTTCATCAGAAGACGTAAAAAAATTTTTTCGGGTTGCATTGAGGGATAGTGGGCTCATGTAACGACATGTGCCAACTAGCAGAAACCCAAATAACTTATGACCTAACATTTTGCATGGCAGGATGCAGCACTGTTTTCTACATCCGGTTGTAACATTAAGTCATTTTCACCGAATTTTGAGTTGTAACACTTTCGTTGCAAGGGTGCGGTATATAGTATACACTCAAATGGTTTTATTCACCTACAGAATCAATCTACCTTTTGCCGATGTTTGATCTAGAAAAGAGTATATTTAGTTTTCTGAAAAGTCAGAGTTTTTTATTTTCATATTATGAGGAATCTTAGGTGATTTTCATACATTTCTTAATAAAGTATGTAAAAGTCAGTTACTCTTGGGATTTGATGAAACTGGTACTATTTTTAAAGAGAACATTTACATATTTTTTTCTCTTCATTTTTTAAAATATAGAATTTTCCTTATTTAAGATTTCTGTCTGTCTGCCTGTTTGTTTGTTTGTTTTGTGGTTTTACGGCTCAAAGACTACAATGGTCATGCTGCGCCGGGACCTACTGTTTTCCGAGGAATCCGAACCTCTTAAGGCCTAGGGAACCAAACCCCGGACTACAGTGAGCAGTGCGATCTTTATGAGATCTCTGAGTAAGCGTTCTTTGCACCGTTGGGAGTCGAACCTGGATTAACGGCGCACTAGGTGAACGCGTTACCACACTGTACCACTGCAGGACCTTTCAAATTTCTTCTTAGATGGAAAAATATATATGCAGGTGACGTATCTCTTTAGCTTTCATTCAATTAAGGGGGGAAATGGATTTTAGATCACATGAGTTATTTGTATTTTACGACATAAGAGACCTACAGCTTTTCGAGGAATCCCCATGCTTTGCGAACGCGTTAC
>QLNU02015359.1:3364743-3378214 GCA_006491805.2 Dysdera silvatica | reverse complement strand
AAAAACAATTTTACAGATAACATACTAAGAGATACCAAGGGTTATGACAATGGCTAAATGTTTTCTGCATCGTGTGTGTGGCCAAACTTTACTAGGTCGTTTAAATGGACACCTTTGCAACAAACTCTAAAAATACTGAAAGGGGTAGGTCCATAATATTTTATAGTCTTTCCACAATAATTTTTCTGCTGGTTTTTCTAGGTGTTGGTAGGCGCTCGTAAAACATCCAACGTTCCCTGCAATTTATATAGCTTGGATCAATTTATATAGCAAGAGTCTATTTATTTTTCGGAAAAGTCCGAATTTTTTATTTATTTTATTTTCATATTATGAGGAATTTTAGGTGATTTTCATACATTTCTTAATAAAGTATATAAAAGTCAGTTACTCTCTTGGGATTTGATGAAAATGGTACTATTTTTAAAGAGAACATTTACATATTTTTTTCTCTTTATTTTTTAAAATATAAAATTTTCCTTATTTAAGATTCCTGTCTGTCTGTGGTTCTACGGCTTAAAGAGTATGATGGTAATGTTTTGCTGGGACCTACTGTTTTCCGAGGAACTCAAACCTCTTATGGCCTAGGGAACCAAACGCCGGACTACAGTGAGCAGTGCAATCTTTATAAGAGCTCTGAGTAAGCGTTCTTTGCACTGTTGAGAGTCGAACCCGAGTTAACGGCGAATGCGTTACCACACTGCACCACCGCAGGATCTTTCAAATTTCTTCTTAGATGAAAAAATATAAAAAATATATATATATATATATATATACAGGCGATGTATCTCTTTAGCTTTCATTCAATAAAGGGGGAAAAATGGATTTTAGATCACATGAGTTATTTGTATTTTACGATATAAGGGCAGCAAAGGTCACACTACGTCGGGACCTACAGCTTTTCGAGCAATCCCCACTCTTTACGAACGCGTTACCATGGCACACCACCGCAGGAATAGAATACATGCAGTTCTTTTTTGATGTCCCTATGAAAATAGTTTTTAAGCAAAAGTTGCAATCCTAGAAAATCTTACATGATTTTTCCTTTTTAAATGAAAGTTTAAAAGTCTAAGTTTTATTTTTAATTTACTTTAAGCAGATTATTGAACCTAAACGATTTCATATTTATTTTTAAATAAAGTTCCGGTACTCAAAAAAATATCTATTTTTTCTAAAGTAAGTTTATGTTTAAACAAAATTACAATCTCATTTATTTATTTACTTTTTAGGTATTAGAAAATTTCATTATTTTTCTTAATGAAAAAAACATTCGAACGAAGACATAACGTATCTACGTCTCTATTAGCATAGAAAACACCTTTATGCAGAATTGTATTGGTTCAGACGGATGCAACTGAGCCATTTACACATATGTGTTTGTAAACACAGTGCTATAATTTTTACTGAAGAAACCTTTTAGAACATGATTCGACTTAAAATTTTAAACGCTGTTGCTACTTTTCTTTTTACGAATAAAAAAACAATCATGGAATTCTTCTTATTATTTATGTTTCGCTTGTTTAGATTTTTTTCCCTTTTTTGATAATTTTTTTAAGAATTTTACTTCAGGATTTTTTTAAGAATGATTCGTTACTTTAAAAAAAGTATCTGCATAGTCTTGAGAAGAAGAAAAAATTTCTAGTTACAAGGGAAACATTTTGCTGATAAAGGTACTCTGAGATGATAGCATGTGAGCTCTTTATGAAGAATATAGAAAACTTTTTTGGCTAATCCCATAAGAAAAAACAATTTTATTAACATTCAAAGTCCGGAAACGACACTTTTACACAAGGTTTGATATTTTCTAATTGCACTGTATGTACGTAAAACAAACTTTTGAAGGCAATAAGATTATAAACGATGATCATATTTAGCTTAAACAAAATTGTCTCTATGAAAAGTGACTTTCGGATATGTTGAAGATGCCTTGACGTAACGCTTCTTATTCTTTCTCCATAAAATAAACGAACTATTATAAAAACTTATGTTTTTACAAGCTCAGGAGGCAACGCACCTAATATGTTGTAAACGAATAATTAAAATGATTTAAGAAAACAGCACTCGTTGGATGAAGACTATATGAATTCAGAGAAAAATGTTTTACGTTAATACGAAAATAGTGTATTTTTGTATATGATGTTGATTTGAGGCTAACCTTTGATATCGTGATGAGAGATTCTAATGTATGATGAAATGTTGTTTCCTGAGCTGAGTGAATAATTACTAAATATGTTGTTAGTAATTATTATTATATGTTGTTAATAATTATTATGTAATAATTATTATATGTTGTTAATAATTATTTATTATATATTATTAATAATTATTATTATATATTGTTTAATAATTATTATTATATGTTAATAATTATTATTATATGTTGTTAATAATTATTATTATATGTTGTTAATAATTATTATTATATGTTGTTAATAATTATTATTATATGTTGTTAATAATTATTATTATATGTTGTTAATAATTATTATTATATGTTGTTAATAATCATTAAATATTTTGAAGATGACGTGTGAATTAACTCTTTCTTTTTTCTCCATAATAAAAACGATCACGTGTGAAAAAAACTTCTGCTCTTACGAGTGTTCACTACTTAAAATGTATTGTATTTTTAAAAAAAAAATTGTATATGGTGAAATTATTCGCTTATTTAAAAAAAATTAAATAAATGCCCAAGAAAGATTTTTCGCTGTTTGAGACGATTATTTAGTTAAACTTTGTTCTAAAGATTAAGAAAATATTATAACTAAACAAATTTCTTAAGCTATGAAAAAAGAAAAAAAAATGTTTTTTCAATGTTTTAATCTTAAAATTTCTTAAATATTCATTTTTTAGATATATTTTTATACAAAAATTCATTTTAAACAAATTTTCTTAAAACATTATTTTTTTGTCATTTTACAATTGGCTTTTTTTTTTAAATATTTTTTTATTAAGTAATTTTTTAAACATTAAAAAATTTCCAATACCATCTTAAAAATCTACAAGTTGAGGGGAAATTTTTTTTCTAGTCTGACGTTTTAAGAAAATCCAATCTGTTTATTAAAAATTTTCTCCAAAACGCTTTGGATACGATACCTATAAAAAAAATAACGATTTCAAGTCAAGAGGAAATTCTTGGAGACTTTTCTGTATTTCTCTACGAAAATATTAGCGACTCAATCTCCAAGGAAAGATTTCACAGTGTTTAAGATGATTACTTAGTTGAGATTTTTCTTTAGATTAAGAAAATATTTGATTCCATTTTGTTTTGAAAAATATGAAACCGTCTGTTAAACTTTTTCATACCCGTAAACAAGAAAAATAGTCATCGAGGTGCTAGGGATGAAAATGAATAAAAAAAATGCAGGTAAAAAAACAATCGCGAAGATATATTAATCAAGACTGATCCTTTTCCGTGTAAAAAAAACTTTTTTAAGCGCGGGGCCTCTTGAGGCTCCGCGCTGGCATAATCCCTTTAGTATACTATGATAGTATACCAAGATTATTATAGTATACTATTATTATATGATAGTATACCGATTATAGTAGGCTAAAAGTATATATATAAGATAGTGTACTGAGGTTATACCTAAGACAGTATACTAAGGTTGTACCTAAGATAAGTTATATTAAGCTTGTATCTAAAATAAGTTTGTAATTTACCTAAGATAGTATACTATATATATATATATATATATATATATATATATATATATATATATATATATAATATATAAATAAGGACAACTACGAAACGTGGAAAATTCAAATGAAAGCGATGTTGTTTAAAAGCGACTTTTGGGCTTATGTAGCAGGAATGAAAATAGAACCGAAGTTAAAAACGACTGACCCGAAAACAATTGAGGAGCATGATGAATGGACTACGATGGACGAGAAAGCTAAAATGGAGCTGATTTTGTGTATATCGTCTGCGGAACTAAAGCAAATTAAGAATTGCCAATCGTCGAGAGACGTTTGGATTAAACTTGAACAAAATTTTTCAATCCAAGGGCTCCGCCCTAAAGGCGTCACTACTGAAGTCTCTGATTCAGCACAAAATGCCGGACTCTTCCAGCGGCGACATTCCAGACCATTTACGAAAGTTCTTTAACATTGTGGACAGACTTTCCGAAATGGATATTAAAATCAACGAGGACCAGTCGACTATTATGTTGTTATACAGTCTTTCATCGAACTTCAAAAATTTCAAATGTGCAATCGAATCCAGGGACGATTTACCAAAGCCGGATGTACTGCGGATTAAAATCATTGAAGGGAGCGAAGCGCGCCGCCATGACACCCAATATGACCATCTAGGAGCGTATGCCGCTACACATCTTAGAAAGAAACTGTGGACTAATAAATTTGGAAAAGCATCTAAAAATGTTACCGAGTATTCGAGTAATACTTCAAAGACAACATGTTTTAAATGCAGGAGGATGGGACACAAGGCAAATCAGTGTGACAATCAAAGAAAAGAAAATTTTCGTCAAAAACAGGATTGATCATCAACGAAAATTACCTGTCCTCCACTTCTAGCATCTGCAACATCCGAGGAAATCTTAAACCTCATTCATTCCAAGCAGATAACAACTTTCAACATAAACGAATTTCCATGTCACACTCAGGAGGTTAAACTTACTGTGAAACTAATCACAGAAGCAGTGAGCAAAGTATGTGGCGGTGACAGCAGAGATGGTTTCATCAGAGAAGTTTTGCTTTCCCGCTGCCAAATGCCAATATTGGAAAACAAAGTCCAGTTAATGGGGAACCAAACCAAATCAAAAGAATAGTAATTTTCCACTTCCAGATATGGTTGATTGGTTGGAAATGGCGTGAGTGGAACTCGTGCGGCCACCTCCCCGTGGGGAGATCTGGGTCGTTGTCCTTTTCACTGAGTGTGAAATGGAACCGAATGAGGAACTGCACAGCAATAGTTAATCAAACAGTCTACTTAACCTATTTTTCTGAAGTCATGAACGCTTCTACGGTGTTTTGTTTTTTTCACAATTTTGGCCAATTTTCGTTCTAAGACGACCCTTTTCACGCTTCCTATTGGAGTATTTAAGTCCATCAAAGTATTTTTTCCCGCTAACTATTTTCAGATACTTCCACACCTGAAGTTTTATGACAATTCAACCAATTTAAGGCACTATTCAAAAGTTTCTAAAAAAGGTCAGTTTATGGCTAATTTCCCAAATTTTGGGGGTTCATGCTCGACCTGAAGATATTATCAGATTCCAAAACTTCTTTTGCCACTGTGTTTATCTCGACAAGCAGCAACGTTTCCGCATTATTACGTTTCGATTCGAGCAATTTTTGAAAATTCGACCCACCCTAATGTACAAGATAAGAATTTAATTGACATCTAAATTTTTCTAAATTTATGCATGAAAGAATGCATATATTCCACAACATTCTTTCTCAAACACGTATGCATAGATTAAGAAAACAAATAGTTTGAACTTCTTAGTTTCCCGAATAAATGAGGAACTTTAAACGAACATTATTTTCTTATAACATATGTTTTCTTTTCTTTTTTCACTAAATAATTTCAATAAAGGTTTTGTCTCATTTTTCGGAAAATCATTATTGAACTTCAACGTACACTTTAGTATTCTAAAGTTAGGCCTTCAGCTCCTGAAAATCGCTTTCAATTTTTCGGTAACTGCTGCGATTTCTTAAAATAAGGGCCGGCAGGAAAATAGACATGCGTTAAGTCAGTGTATTTAAAAAAGAAGTGGGATATGGCCCCATCCTCCGTTTTAGTCATCAATCAAGGCCATAAAGTGTTAGAAGCTTTGCAGAAAACCCATTAAAAGATTATTTCAACTGGCGTCTTCGAAATTTATGAATGGTTCATTAGTAGCATTCGATCCATGGGACCTAAAACGCCAGTTTATTGACTACGAGAGTCGTAAAATAAATCAAAAATATAATCACGGAAACGTATTTTTCTCTCTCTCTCTCTCACGCATTTCCCTTTTTCCTAAAAAATTCATAAACATTCAACGGAAGATGAATACACATGTGGTACAATAAATTAAATTAATATTGTTGGAATATGATTTTGAGTCTTGTTCGCTAATATAATTAACGCATTTATGACGCTTATGATTTATAGCGTTGATGACATTGGCAATTTGTAACACTGATGTGTTTTAACGGTGATGATATTAATAATTTGTAACATTAACGATTTATGACATTTGTGATGAATCGCAGTGATGAAATTAATGATAGCATTGACGATACTGTGGAAACTGTACCTTCCTTCTCTAACATTAGCTAAACGTTTAAAAAATACATATCCTGCTCAAAATAAAATTCATATTAGTAATAATGGTAGAAATAGCATAAGTGTTGCATTTATTTCCCATGGTAATTTCGTCTGTATGCAAGTCTTTTTCAAATTAGTAGATTAAGCGATCCCAGACGTAACATTGCTCTAAGAATTTCTTGGCAGAACGGTACTGTTTTGTAGAAGTCTTGGAAAACTCATTCAAAGGCGCAAAGTGAAATAAATAGTCACACATAAAATGTGCTCAACAACACAAGTCCTCATGTCAGCAATTAGCCTAACCGCGAAATGCAGTACATAAAACCAATAATTTAGTTTGTTAAAATACGCAAATATTTTCCTTGCTAAAGATTGGAATATAATCGCCATTTTCTTTGTCTATTCTTTGTTTCTTTCTTTCTCTTATTCGTATTTTTAAAATTGAAGACAACATGAACCTTCTTGCCATTAAACAGACGATTCAATGTCCAAATCTATGAGCAGAATGCGTTGTTTAGATTTGTCATTTTGCATTGAATTAAATAACAAAAACATATGAAGAATTGCTGCAGCGTCATGGAACGAGAAAGGGCGCCTACTTGGAAAAAAAAAATATGGACGAGAGGCCCTAAATGGTAACAACTGATTGTGCAGTCAGGTGTATTAACCAGAGATTGGAAAGACATAACCAATAATAATCAATGTTGTATTTAATAGGTTACGTCTGGCACTCTCAATTATATTCTGTATTTTTTATTTATTATTCATTAATCGGGAGGACCCGGCCTTTCAAATGTTTTCAGGGCCCAAAAGGGGGGTTCCTATGGAAGCCAATAAGAAACCCACAATGCATTCGGAACGATATTTGTTGGGGCCCCTTTTTTCTATTTCTAACTTTTTCAACATGATATATAAATGGGGTCAAAGAATTCGTTGTCTTACATTCCGCCTACGTTTCGCTAAGGTGAAAGTAGAGAAAAAAACTCGCCCTAGCTTTGAAAAAAGCTTAATGGTTCCATGAGAAACGATCAAGCATTTTTCTCGTACTAAAACCTTCTCTTAATTAGCGAGGGAATTGGAATTAGTTGGAAAAATGTATTTTTTAGGAATCTTGTAATGTTTTTATATCCAAACGCTAATCCTTGATACAAAAAATGGCTGAAAGTTATTAATCGAAGATACAAATTATGGACCCTTGAGCCCATGCTTAAAAAATCCTTCTCCTGGAATTTTCCTTAATCCTTAAAATAGTTGGAAATAATTTGTTCTCTTAAATTAGTTTTTTGCGGCGCGCTAATTTAAAATATCCTCTTTTATATCTTTATCTCCTCTTACAGGAACAGTTAAATACGTATTAATACATTCTGTTGCAACAAAAATATATGCACCCAGAAAGAATTGAGCCACAACTACGAAACTCGACATGTGTATAGAGTTCGAGTAGATGAATAAATGAACAAAACATCGAAACAAAATACCGTTTTATTGACGTATACCAGAATGTGCTCTTAAATAGGTGGTGAAACCACCCCTGGCAGTCATGCAAGCCGATACTCGGTGGGACATGGAGTCAATTAAGTGGCCGATGTTCCACTGCGATAGATCCTACCATAAACGCAGCAACTGCTGAAAGAGTTCGGAGGTATTCTGAGACGACTGAAGTTGCCTACATAACATGTCCCAAACAAGTTCGATAGGCGAAAGGCTTGGAGACCTGGCGGGCCATTCGAGGACATTAAACCTCAAAGACACTGTTGCAGCAGCCGAGGTGTATGTGGCCGAGACCTGTCCTACTGGTAAACAGTACCTGGGCGGCCAGATACAATAGGCAGTACCACCGGCTGCAAAATATCGTTGACGTATCTGCTAGCGGTGAGAGTCCCTCGTAGCACAATTATAGGTGGGCGGCTGTCCAAGAGATCGCTCCCCAGACTGTTACACCAGGTGTAATGGCAATGTACCGCTTAGTAACGAATATTGGATTCGACCGCTGACCTCCTCGTCTCCACACACGTGTATGGCAGCCATCAGCATCGAGTGAAAAGCGGGATTTGTCACTAAAGATGACATTCCTTCAATCGAACACTGTCCAGTCCGATCATGAGCAGCACCATTCCAGACGACATTGCCTATGGTGGGGTGTCAGAGGTAAGCGCCATAATGGTCGTCGAGACCTGAGCCCAGCGTCAGCCAATCATCGCCAAATGATTCCCTTGATATCAATGGACCCCTACGAGTTGGCAAATGGAGTCGAATTATTGATAGCGTCAGTGTTGGTGCTGACATGGCTGCTCTCCTGATTGCGCGATCCTCTTTCGCATTCGCGCCCGGGGACATCCAGAGCCACTGCGACGGCTGACTGTGCCTTTTCTGAGCCACTGCTTCCGACACCGGGCAACTATCATCTCGCTTCGCCCAATATGCCGGCCGATCTGTCCGTTCGACCAACCGGTCTCTCTGAGGCTTATAATCCGCCCCCTCTCAAAGTCGGACAAATGTTTGTAATGCCGTAGGGAACGTCTGTAAAGCATCTTTCGTGTCAATATCGTGTATCTGAGCTGCTAATCCAGTTGTAAATGCCCATCACTGAGCGCACCCTTTTAAATAAAGGCCCTTTTTAATTATACTCGCGTTACATACCTCCACAATGCTCATTGGTGCTGTACGTTTGATCATTTGCATAACTCGCCAAACCACATTTGCATGCTGAGTTTTATAGTTGTGGCTCAATTCTTTCTGGGTGCATATATTTTATTGCAACAGAGTGTATATTGTAAATGTGAAGATGATTCATGGCATAAAAAATGCTAATTTGCTTGTAAATTAGCAATAATGTATTACAAATTATTTACTGATTAGCAGAAAGAAATTAGTGAAAGATATATACAGTTTAAGTATTTTTATGACGATTCCTGTAGCAGTATTTTTCCTTTTGAGTATTGCTTAATCAATAACAACTGGTTAATTAATAAAACTGGGTAATTAATAACGACTGATTAATTAATGGCATCTGGTTAATTAATAACAAATGATTTACTAAATTTTCTTATTCATTAAAAGAAGATTTTGCTTTCTAATTGTTTCTTAAACATCCAGTAAATAAGCAATTTCCATCTGCTGTGCAAAATAATAATATTAGGAATTTTTAATTTTTATGAAATTTCATATTTCACCAATATTACTGGTGGCGCTGAATAAAGTATTCATGACGACGGACCAGAATATAATAGAATTATCTATGTTTATTTCTAATTTTCTCCGCTTTAATGGGAGAATGGTGTTGGCTGATGAAATCAGCCCTTTAAAGAATTGCAATGCAGCCGATGCAGTCGGCGCCTAAATTACAACTGGTTAATACAACAATATTCCGCAAGGTGGCGGTGCGGAGTATGAAAATGGTAGAACTGTTCTATAAGACTTAACAATTACAAAATAGGGCCGAAATTCCAAGAAAAATTACAGGAACATGAAACAAAATTATTTTCTAACTTAAGCATAGCACAAGCTCTAAAATAACGTCGCCACTTTCCATGATTTAAGCTTCAACTATCGTAGTTATGGATGCAATACACCTGCAATACACCTGCAATACATAATTCATTCAAAATCTCTAGGATTTCGCTACAGGACAGAAAACGGACTATAAACTTTATTTGATTCTGGTCGAAAACGTACTTTTATACTAGAATTAATCCATTAATCATGTCGATAAATTAATCCATTAATCATGTCAATAAATTAATCGTGTCAATGGATTAATCCATTAATTATGTCAATGAATTAATTCTGCACATGTAATTTCCTAATCTTAGAAATAGGCTAAGTATATTTTTTAAAGAGATACAGGGTTTGTCCCAAAAGTTCCCGAAATGATTTTTTTAAAATCATTTATTCAATATCAGTTTACAATCTTTTCAGAACTTTTCAAAGTATTCTCCCCCTGCTTCGATGCACCGTTGCCAACGCTTCACCCAATCATTGAAGGCGCCCTGGAAGTCGTCAACGGGAATCTCCTTCAGTGAGGTCGTCGCGGCTGCTTTTACCGCCTCCAGCGTCCCATGCCGAGTTCCTTTCAGGGTTCTTTTGATCCTTGGGAACAAAAAGAAATCCGCTGGTGCCAGATCGGGGCTGTACGGCGGCTGGGGCAGCGTTGCCACACCCATTTTGGCCAGCAACTCGGAGACAATGAGCGCGGTGTGGGTTGACGCGTTGTCATGGTGCAAGATCCAATTGTCGCGAATTTCGTTTCGGACGCGTCGAACCCTGTTGCGCAACCGTTTGAGCACTTCACAGTAAAACTCCTTGTTGACTGTTTGTCCTTGTGGCACGAATTCACTGTGAACTACACCTTTTCTGTCAAAAAACACAATGAGCATTGCCTTGATTCGCGATTTGCTCATCCTTGCTTTTTTCGGGCGAGGAGACTCCTTGGTGTGCCACTCGCTGCTCTGGCGCTTTGATTCGGGATCGTACTGAAAAATCCACGTCTCGTCCCCTGTGATCACTCTGTCCAAAAATTCTGGGTCCGTTTCGTAGCGTTCATGCAATTCCTGGCACTTCAACAAACGCTGCTCCTTCATCTCACTCGTCAGGACTTTTGGCACCATTTTCGAGCAGACTTTCCTCATTTGAAGATCCTCCGTTAAAATGCGATGAACGATTGTTTTGGGTATTCCACACTCCTCTGCAATCACCCGAACACTTAATCGTCGGTCATTGTCCAAAACTTGACGCACTTTTTGCACCGAGTCGTCCGTTTGTGATGTCGACGGGCGTCCAGAGCGGTCGTCGTCGTTGACGGACTCCCGACCTTCCCGGAACCGCTTGTGCCACATGAAAGTTTGGCTTTTTTTCATCGCCCCGTCACCGTAGGCTTTCCGAAGCATTTCGAGTGTCTCCGCCCCGTTTTTACCCAGTTTCACACAAAATTTGATTGCATAACGCTGCTCCAAAAACTGGTCCATTTTTTGATCGACGAGGGTGCAGTAGATACCTCTGCGCGGAGCGTGACCCTGCCTCAACAACTGCCCGCAGGCGACTGATACCGGTCTCGTTTCCAAGCTCAGATCCCCCACCAACTTCTCCGCCCCGTCAGCCAGCGTTGCCAACTACAAAAAATCATTCCGGGAACTTCTGGGACAAACCCTGTATATATATATATATATTTCTATATATCTCCCTAATATATTTTAAGAAATATATTCACTGCAGTTAACACATTATTTTTTTTATGAGTTTAGATATCCCACTTTTTAGAGCGAAGTTTCTTGTAAGAAATTAATCACTGAAATTTCTAACATGTAATTCTATAAAATAATTTTCAGAAATGTAAAATACCGTCATTAAATAGAAATAGTAATTCATTAGAGCGATGTTATTGAGAGAGATTATTATATACTTCATTATTCGTTAGATTCGTTCATATGACCTTCTAAATGAATGAATTTCTAGTAAAAGAAATCATCAAACGATAGATTAAAATAGCATTATGTGCACATTCTGTGTGCGATAACTGCGAAAATGCACTTATAGAGATAATTTTATAAAAATAGTACTACACAACCTTAATAATTTATAATTTGCTAATTCTAAAAGCATTATCGGGAATATTAATAATGTGCGGTAGTTAAATTTCATCTCTTTTTGTGGTTTATGGTGGTTAAATAGTACTAATTAAATTAAAATTATTGAAAAGTGAAATTGTTGTAAAATTAATGAAAAGTGAAATTATTATAAAATTAATGAAAATGTGGAAATTAATGTAAAATTAAAATAAATAGTAAAATTAATGGAAATTCAATTTGAAAATTGAAATTAATGCAAATTAGTACCACTTGAAAAATCTTTAAATTAACGAAAGGTGAATTAATATAAATTTAACATATAAAATTTAAATAATATAACGTTAAAATTAATTTAAAACGAAAATTGATGTGATATTAAAATTAATATAAATAATTCAAAATTAAAATAGTTACGTTGCAAGAAGAATAAACGCTTGAAAAGAATAGTATGAAATAAAGGCATTCCTATAACACATACACATTTTCTCATTTGAAATAAATATCCCGAGGAAATAACCGCTTACGAGAAATTCAATTCCCATTACCGTTTTTCTAACTCAGTTCAGCAACATTTTTCTTGCTGTAAAAATAAATTTGAATCCGAAGCACTTGAGGTTGCATACGACTGATTTATATTCATAAGCTCGTCAGATATGGCATTAGAGTCATTATGAAAGGCAAAGGGAGGAAATCTCTTAAGCCCCGGACTAAACGCACAGTGGAGATCAAGTTTGATACACGAGAAAAGATCACATTTACATATCCAAATACTTCCCCGGACGAATTTCTGCTGCGTGGATACTAAATTTTGCATTTTGGAAAGTTCTTAAGAATTTTGTTTGCCAAAATTGAAAGTCAAGAGTGAACTCAACAGAGGAAGATATTACCATGAAGATGGTTTCACCTTTGCTTCGACGTTCCGCCAGACACTGTTCAATGTTTTGCTTTAAGATTTCAAAATCTTTTTATGCAGTCCTGAAAGTTGATAAAATCTCTCGATTTTAGCGTCTTTATTCATTTGTTTTACGCGCTACATCTTCGGACTATGTTGCATTCAACGACGCGTTTAAAATATTTCGGGTTCAACGGTTTGGAATGAAAATGGGACTTTAAAACTAGATTTTGATACAATATAGTTTCCAAGTCTAAAATCGTCGATTTGAAAAGGTTGGTTGGGTTGTTTTTGTTTTTTTTTGTTTGTTTGTTTTTTTGTTTGTTTTTGTTTGTTTGTTTTTGTTTGTTTGTTTTTGTTTGTTTGTTTTTTTCTTTTGTTTTGATAATTTATTTTAAGTGTTGTCTTTTTTATTTTTGTAAAAATTAGAACGAAAGCTATGCTAAAAGGTCCAAAGGCATCACGAGTTAACTTTGATCAGTGTATTCGTGGAGACTTCGTTTCGAAAAGTATTTATTATATCCTAGGCTGGGAGACAAATTAATGTTCGCGAAGTTTTCGCTGAAGATGCCCTTAAGAATTATCAAAGCCAAAGAATTCACTACACTATTTCCAGAGAAATAACATGATTTTAATGAAGAATGATATATTAGTAAACCAAAACAAAAAATGTACGAAATTGGCAGTTGAACTGATGGTTAAAATATATAAAGTTGACAACCAAGAAACTTTCTGAGT
>QLNU02015359.1:3352414-3364643 GCA_006491805.2 Dysdera silvatica | reverse complement strand
TGGACTCCCAAAAGTCCATAAACACGATATTCCTCTTAGACCTATTGTGAGTTTTTGTAGTTCGCCAACATATGCACTTTCTAAATATCTTGCAGGTATACTATCTCCTCTTGTTGGACCCTCTGGACAGTCGGTGTCTACCTCTGAGGAGTTTATTTCTTCTATCAGAAACGTAAAAATCGCTCCCGATGATGCTATGGTGCCTTTTAGTGTTGTTTCACTTTTCACCTGTATTCCAACAAATTTGGCGGTATCAGCAGCGTTGGAGCGACTGAGGCATGATGGAAGCCTGGAAGAAAGAACTAGCCTTAGTCCGGAAGAGATATATTGCCTGTTCGAGTTCTGCTTGAATTCCACGGTTTTCGGCTTCAAGGGTAGATTTTACCGACAGAAGAGGTGTACGGCGATGGGGTCACCTGCTTCGAGTGTGGTGGCAAATTTGTGTATGGAGGCATTTGAAAACAGTGCTTTAGATGAGTGAATTTACTGTGTCAAGGTGTGGAAGCAATACGTCGATGATACGTTTGTTATCCTACCAAGGTCTTCAGTTGCTGATTTTCATCTCTATTTGAACAGCTTGAACCCTCATATTCAATTTACGTTAGAGGAAGAAGATAGCGGTTCATTACCCTTCTTAGATGTTCGGATAAATAGAGATGTGGATGGGCGACTGTTGACTACGGTGTTTAGGAAACCAACACATACTGATAGGTATCTTGACTTTCGTTCTCATCACCCGGCATCACACAAAGCATCTGTCATTAGAGCCTTGCACCGACGAGCCTTTACACATTGTTGTAATGATGACCTTCGCAATGTTGAATTACGACGCAACAAAAGCGTGTTGAAAAAGAACGGTTACCCGACTAAATTTATCGCTCGTAACCAATGTGGTGTTAGTGGTGGAAACAGGAATGTAGAGGATGAGACTAGGAAGACATCAGTGGTTTTGCCATATGTGGCGGGTGTCTCAGAAAAGCTGTCTCGAATTCTCAGTTGTGTGAATGTTAAGACCTACTACAAACCTGTCTACACCCTGCGTGATCTATTACTTAAAGTTAAGGATCGCGTCCCTGAGGAGGAAAAATCTGGTGCTATTTACCAAATACCGTGTGGAGACTGTGACAAGGTGTATGTTGGACAGACGGGAAGATCGATACGTCTACGAGGGAAGGAGCATATGCGTGCGGTAGCTAGGGGAGACGATTCAAACCAGTTGGCTGAACATGTCTTCAGGGAGGGTCACGAACCAGATTGGCATTCGATGAAAATATTACATCAGAATGTGACGAATCTGGGGAGTAGACTTTTTCTGGAATCATGGGAAACCTACGGTTTGAGGAGTCGTGCAATAAACATCGCAAAACCTCTACCAGAACCTTACAGGATTTTTGCAAAACCTCGAGTTGGGGGTGTTCATCTGACATCGTCGGGTGCGGGGGCTTTCCCGGCGAGGGTTTCCCCAGCTGGAAATGCTCCGCACCAAATGGCGTCAGATGGGGATTCCCAACATGCGGGTATATAAGCTTAGGACTTTCACGAACTCTTCATTCTGCCTTCACTTGACAAAGGGAGCAGTTGGCTCCCGAAACGTCGTGTTTTTAAACCTTACGCCAGTGTCGAAATAACTGTTTGTTATGGAATCTCCTGGTGAAACTCTGTATTGTTTCGTTAGAAATACTCTTCAATTTAAATGTAATTTGAAATTTTATTTATATTCTTCTTTTGTTCATATAGGTATATCCTATTTTTGGATTCTAATCATATTCTATATGCTTCTCAATTCATCATACTTATTGGTGTATCAGCAAGATGTAACACGTGGTGTATAAAAAATTTAAAAATTGCTGAATAATCGAAAATTTTGTTAAATTTTCTAAACCATGAGGGAATTAGAGGTTTACAGAAATCTCTCACATAAACTTCTGCTTACCCTATATAATTATATTTTATCTCATATCGCTAAATGTTCATCGTCTTTTTGATATTCGTGATTCATTTTCCATTGCATATGTCATTGTAATGTTTGCGGGGTATTTTGACAGACATGCTAATGAACTTCCTCATACCAAGCTCGCCTAATAAAGCTTTCTAGCTTTAGAAAGGAAGGCCACTGTAAATTTTTATTAAAACTAGCATTTTTTACAGCCAAACAGAAGAAGATACAATATCTCAATAGATATATTTTCTTTAGATTATTCTACCAGTATATTGTATTATAAAGTAATGCAATTTAATTCTATACATTAAGTAACACATCTAATGCATAGAATGATATAAGCGTTACAATAGATATCATAGTTTGAAATCTCACGTTTTCGGTGCCATCAGAAAGCGAACAAAACTATCACCTCAATAAATTCCTTGATCTATGCAAGAAACAAACTTAGTATGAACAATAAGCTTTTGCTGTACTGTACAAACCCATGATTAAGCAAATTTTACGTATACAGTTGGCTCCTGGGAAATAACCACACAAAGTACAATTATACACATGGTCAGACTCTAAAGAAAGCTCTTCAGGAAGATGACCTCTATTATGTATCTAACGCTACAACTTACAAAGATGGTCGCACCTTGCCACTGCAAGACTTCGTACATAAACTTCTGATGAACTCGTTTAGGAGAAAACAGACATCCAAATCCTAGCATCCTCTCTGCAATCCTACCTACAAGTAAATTACTTATTCGTCCGTGGTCTATTTACAGACAATCATCCTCATTGCCTACACATGTCCCACGATATTTGGAACCATTTCACTAAATATTGTAATATTTATGTTATCTGGTGTACAAAATTAAGTTTACGCTCAATGTTATATCAGTAGGGGGGGGTACATGTTTTGCCCTGTAACTCCCGATATGCTTTATTTATAAATAACCATTTTACAGAAAATTAAAAGGCTATGAACACTTAACATAAACAAAGATTAACTACAAACAAGTCAAATTTTTTCAGGTATCTTTTGAAGGAAAATACACGATCAAATATGATACAAAAAATGAAGGTGGAAATAAAAAATTCGTAAAGAAACAGATTTAGAATGAAAGCAATTGCTTACATAAGCATCAACGATCATTTTCTAACAAATTTTCATGTTTATGTGAGAAAAATTATCATTATAAATTAATTTTAACGAATTTTCGTTTTCAACTTACAACGTTTGCATCCAATTCAATCGTAGATTCTCTTTCATAGGGTGCCTAGAAAATTTTGATTTATTTTATAATTATATTAAGTGTTTATAGCTCTTTAATTTTCTGTAAAATGATTTTTATATATAAAGCATATCGACAGTTATAGAGTAAAATATGTGCCTCTTCCATTGAATAATATTGAGTGTAAGCTTAATTTTACACACCAGTGTAAACCTAGTTAAGGTACCTACCAGGTACCTTAACTAGGTAAGGTACCAGTTAAGGTACCTACATTCGAAAGAATAATTGTTTAACACACATTCTGATAGTGTATAGACATAAAGTTATAGTAAAATACTAATAGAGTATACTATATAGAGTACAAAGAATAGTTTATTAACACACATGCAAAAGAATGGTTATTCATAGTGTATTGTAATGTGATACTCAAATATCGTTATGTATATATACTATGTTCACGTATTGACATTCTGAAATTGCAAAATCTGCTCTGTTCTCCGATGCCACGAAAACTCACAAAAATCTCGCCCCGGAGGCTTTCTTGTGTTGACCATATTTGGCAATTGTGTTATCCCTGCGGAGGGTAATAATACCTTAACATCTTTACATACGGAGAAAGAGAGCGTTGTTTCCTGTCCTCATTCGTCTAGCGGTCCAAGACACTCCGGGCTAAACGGAGGGACCCTGGTTCGAATCCAGGATGGGGAAAGCGTCTCTTTTTCTCCAAAATTACACAAGCTCTAGTTTGAGCTGTAATTAAAACGTGGGTGGCAAAAATTATTGTATGATGCATACAGAATTACTATTCTGCCGCGTTTTAAGCAGATCATTTTAATTTAATGTAATGTACGTAGGTTTAAGTGTATAAATATATACATTTTTAGCATATGAGCTAAATTAGGCAATAATTTTTTTTAATAATTTTTCTCAAAATTAATATATCCTACAAAATATCAGAGGTTAATCAACATCGATGAGATACTCAGAGATAACACATCACCGTCCATAATATATTTGGAAAAAATTTTTAAAAAATACAGATATGTTTATAGTTATGCTTTTTAACTTTGTTCTGGTTTAAAAGAGTTTTACATGAATAAATTTTTAGCTTTCTATTTTCCTTGAAAATTAATTATTAGAGAAAACCAACTCCCATAAAAACTTAAACATATTTCTCATAAGAATGACTTTTACTCAAATACAATTTTTTGAAATTTAAAAGCAGTTCAAATAAACATATAGTTTTCAAATACTTTACACTATATTATTTCTCTCATCGAATGTACTATAATTCAATAAATGAAATTTAAAAACAAAAGTAAAAAATGCAAAAGATATTTAATTTATTTTATTTAATTTAAAATCTTTTCCAAGCTATTTATTTTGAAACAATTCCTATGAAACTTCACAAAATACGTCTGTAATTTCTGCTTTGAAAATGTTACCTCCAAGAGAATTGCTTTTACCAATATATCTGTCACCAGTTCAGCATGTCTTTCAGATGTTTACCAATATATCTGTCACCAGTTCAGCATGTCTTTCAGATGTTTACCAATATATTTGTCAGCATTTCTAATGCACATAATTTGTTTCCTACGAAATCTTTATGCTTATTTTATCCCCTTTCTCTACTTTACGCTTGTCTTTGTATCTAGAAATTAGGTTTCAAAACGTTTCCTGCACAAATGTTATTGCTACACATATCTCTTAAAGACAGTTGGATTTTCTCATCAACCTTTTTTTTTTCTCATCATTTTTTTCTAAATTTTCGCTATAAATATATTCTAATAGAAAATTTCCGATTCGTGTAACAAATGTAAGCACTTATTTACTTTTCAATAGCCTTCCTTTGTTTTCATTTTTTCATTTCCATATTACCATCATCAACATTATCCGATGATATATGGATATTTTTTTAAATGTATTCAACGAAAGGATGTTTGTTTGTTTTTTGGTTTTACGGCTCAAAGACTACAGTGGTCATGCTGCGCCGGGACCTACAGTTTTCCGAGGAATCCGAACCTCTTAAGGCCTGGGGAACCAAACCCCGGACTACAGTGAGCAGTGCGATCTTTATGAGATCTCTGAGTAAGCGTTCTTTTTGCACTGCTGGGAGTCGAACCCGGATTAGCCGCGCAATAGGAGAACGCGTTACCACACTGCGCCACCGCAGGGCGTATTCAACGAAGGAGAAAACATGGATTTTCATTTGTCATATGCACTTTCATACCTCTCCAATTTTTTTTCACATATTGTTTACAATCAGTCAATTTGAAAAGATGATTATTTTATATAAGAGCCTCTACTCACTCAGGGAATTATTTTATAATAGCTTTTTTTAAGGAAAATGAAGGAATTGTTGTAAAATGTTTCCTTAAGAAAGCGTGACCTTATGCTTAACATCTAAAAATTATTGGTATTTTAAATTAATAATTTAGAATACCAATCATATTTTATATATATTTAATGATCTTAATAATTTTATTAATTTGCAATTCATAAAGGTAATAAGACGCTGTGATTTCTGTAGGTGTTGATTGGGAGAATAATGGTTATGAAATTTATTTACATTCCCTCTGAGAAATAATTGAGTGATCAAGTTGGAACATATTGTGGAAGGTTAACTGTTGTAAAAAGAGTAACGTAATCTATGGGTGGCGGTTGGGAAGGGGTCGAAGTAGTTACATGCGCATCATCCTATCAAGGCAAGAGAAGATATAACTTTTATATATTTTAAATACAAAAAAGAAATATTTCATTATGAAGTGCTTTCTTGCTCGTGCTTCTTGTCTTCCTCTCCATTGTGCCCCTCAGAGCCACTCCCAAACAATACCACCAAGGATAGAGCGCTCCGGCCCTGCTTAATTTATGGCTACGCCCCTGATTATACGTGTGTTTAATATGTCGGAAATATTATACATATAATAAAATAGTAGATGAGTAAATTGCTATATCAAAAATAGGGATTTGCAGGTGAAAATAATTTGGCACAAGATCAAGGGAAAGACGGGTAACGTCAATTTAGCAAAATTATCTCAAGTTAGGAAAAATATAAAATTTCCTTGTTTCGCGAAAAGCTACCAGCAAGCGTAATTACGTTATAACATATATTTCTTTTACTAAATAACGTTAATATCGTTTAAAGCTCATTTTTTGGAAGTGCGTAATTACCCTTTAACGTGCAGTTCAATATCCCAATTCCGGCAGTGGACCGGGAAAATCGTTTATAGTTTTTCAGCAACAACTATAAGTTTATAAAACAAGGTTGGACAGAGGAAGGTGCACACGTTAAATCTGGATATTTAAAAAAGGAAGTATAACCCCAGCCTCCGTGTCAGTCATCATGCAAGACCATAAAGTGTCAAAAGCTTTGCCGAAAGTCCATTAAAAAGATTATTTCAACTGGCGTTTTCGAAATTTATGAATGATTCTTTAGCAAGATTCGATCCACGGGACCTAAAATGTGAGTTTATTGACTACTGGAGAGTCGTAAAATAAATCAAACTGAAGATATAATCAGGAAAGCACCCTTCCTTTCTCCCCGCTACATAAAGGTTTCGCATACGTTCAACAGAAGGTGAATGAATATATTTTACAGTAAATCAAAATAGAGGAAATCAAGATTGCTGCCACGGGGAAACATGGTTTTGAGTTTTGTGAACCAATATGCAATCTTAATGTTGATAGCTATTGTTGATGATGGTGTGACCAAGATGTCGATTTTAATGGTTCGTTGTATATAATTCTTCTACGCGAATATTGAAAAATCATGCGTCGATATCAAAAAGCTATCGTTTCGTTTCTAATTTTTTCCGTGGCTCACTTTTATTGGTTACTCACAGATATATATATGGAACATCCAATGGCATAGCACTTCAAAATTGTAGGGGAGATATCAAATATCTTTAAAGATGATCATGTGATTTGGTCTTAGGGAAAATAGTATGTTTTGATGGCCAAGAGGGGGGCTTGAGCCCGAAAGCCCCCTTTCTTCCCGTCTAGAAATACCATTAATGAATTGCCTTGAAATTTGCATTTTTTGTTTTTTAGTGCATAGTTTCAAAAGATTGAGGGGAGGGAAGGAGGGAGGGAGCGTATAATTCAAAAATTGAAAGAGGTGGGAGCTCGATTTTCTTTAAAATAATCATGTAATCCATTGTTAAAAGCATAAATGTTCCTTGATCACTATGAGTAATCTCTCTCATCAATATCTACTCTCATCGATATGGGTGATTTGAGCCCCTTTCTCACATCACAAAGGGGGGTAGGTGACTTAGTTAAGCCCAAAGGAATGATATTTTAGAAGTACTGACATAGTTGTACTTTCCTATGTACAGCAAAGCACATTATTTCAGAGAGAAAAAATTAGAACCGCAGGAATAAGAAATAAATATATTCAACCTATATACGATTATTATTGATGCATCTACTTCAAAATTATTCTAATATTGCAATTGAAATTTTAGAAACTAATATATTATTGATATGTTTAGGTTGGAAATGGAGGGGCGCAGAAAGCAAAACTTGTTTCGAGGCTCTCCCAGCAGTTCATCTTATGTCCAAAAGTTTTCCTATAACGATCTCTGTATCCAAAAAATTATCGTATATGGAACAGATTACTCTTGTAGATACAAAAAAAATTTTTAAAAAAAGAGTACACATATATGAACACATAGTAAAACTTTTAAAGAGAGCAGGAAATGTATTTCTTACATGAAAATCGTCAAGCAAGGGCAGCAGCATTTTTAATTTCATGCAAGGGCATAGCGTAACTTTAAAAGTGAGCCATCTTTAACTGTCCATCATCCCCCTTCAATAAAAAAAGAGTCACAATTCATATACATATCGTCATTATGACGAAAATGATGATGATATATGTATGAAGTATGACTTCTTTTATTCGAGGGTAGAAAAGGTGGACATTTAGATAGGCTCCACTTTTGAAGGCCCACTACGCCACTGATTTCATGTTAACATTTAGAAATACACGTGTGCATTTTGTCTACATGCACATTAAAAATATACTTCTAATAATTTTATTCAAGGTAACACATAACTCAGTAACATATAAAAAATTTTCGGGTACTCCTTTGTAATAAGTAGGCTATGAACCTCATTTATTGTTCCTTCACGATATGGAAAGCCCCTCTCAAACAGGGGAAAAACAGTATGTGATTAATACATATATGGGCATTATCATTGACAAGAACTCAACTTTGATTTTATATATATATATACCTAATAATTTTTTCACCTGTTTTCTTTTTTTTTAAATCGTAGAGCAAAAATGAATTAAATACAAATGATTTGAAATAAAAAAAATTAAAACAAATAATTTAAATAACAAATTTAAAATAATTTAAATAAAAAATTTAAAATAATTTAAATAAAAAATTTAAAATTTAAATAAAAATTTAAAATAATTTAAATAACAAATTTAAAATAATTTAAATAACAAATTTAAAATAATTTAAATAACAAATTTAAAATAATTTAAATAACAAATTTAAAATAATTTAAATAACAAATTTAAAATTATTTAAATAACAAAACCCGCTAGGTCACTTTTATATCTTGAAAGAAGAATCAACCACAAGGGGGTACAGAGAGTGCAAGCCACTTGAGCCCTAGGAAAAGGGGAAAACGATAAAATTTTAAATGTTTAAAAATAATTTCATCTTTTTAACTTGACTTGGATTTCACATTTTAAAGACAAATTTTGGAAATACTAATTCTTTTCAAAAAACTATATTGCCAATATTTCTTTTAAAAAGTATCAGAAGATTTCACTGAGAGTTTTATGCATCATTTTTTAACATTGTAATTGATGCAATTACTGTGCAAATGAAAGAAATATTTAAAAACGTACCTCAAATTATTTCACACTTTTTGTTAGTTAACCGATGTAAAATAGAAAACAATCAATGAATAAAACAAACGTGATATGTTGTAGCATTTTACAACGAAGATATAAATGAAGATTTAATTCAGGAAATTACCTCATCAAAAGAATTGATTTTAAACAAAGAAGCTAGTATAATTTATATCAAAATACAGTGGACATATATATTAAAGAAAAATTGAAATTCACTTTTTCCAAGTGTCTTAACTTAGTAAGAATTTTCATCATATTCATTATAGTAAGTGCAAAACGATCTTTTAGCAAATTAAATCTAACTTAAAATTATCTTCGTTCAGCAATATGCAGAACGATTAAACGAATTTGGTATATTAAATATCGAGAAAGAGATCATTAAAAATTGCAATTTATCTGATATTATTAAAGATATGACGATAAAAGAAATCAAGTATTTAAATGTGTTAATATTTATTTGTGCATATTTTTAATTTCCTTTTTTTAATTATTATTTTTTGTGAAGAAATGTTTGCTTCATTACCGTTGAGAAATTATCTGAGGTCTTAAAATATTTTTTGTAGTCTGACCTCTTTATAGAGAAGGCTGGTCCTTCTTTAGAAGGACCATAATATATCATTACATGTATTATCTTCAAAAAATTTCTCGAATGAATTATTTTTATAAATTTTCTGTAATAAACATTCTGAATGCCACCCATAAATATAAAACGAGTCCAGATTAAAAAATCGAATATCGAAGAATATAAATAAATGAGTAAGCGATACATTGTGCAACAAAATATTAAATCATAAATATTAACGCAAACACAGTTCGTGAACTGGCACGTGATTTAAAATTGCGTCGACAGAGAAGAACGTCTTTCCTTCGTTAGAACCTACATCTAGACTGTCACATTTTGTCGCTATCCTTGCGCCATGAAAATACAACCAACCAACATTTTATCTCTCTCCTTTCTCCATAAAAATACAACCAACAAACCAACATTTTGTCGCTTAGTACTTTTATCCATTCCGAAAAAACAAATCTTAATTGAATGACATATTCTTATATTCCGGCAAAAACTCGACTGTACGTGATTTTCTCAACAATTTTTAGTTATGAAAAATCAAAATAACACAGGTGATTATTATGAAGTTTAAAAAACGTGAAAAACTTCGATATATCCGTGTTCGATATACGCAGATGCAGCTGTAGTATCAATAAAACGACGACAGATCAGTCTTGATGTAGCTTCTAACGAAGGTAGAAACATTTTCCCTGTCGCAACAATTGTAAATAATGCGCCAGCTTATAAAACTGGGTTTTCATTAAGTTGCGAGTTAATAGAAGAATGTACTGAAGAATTTGTGCTTCATGAATTAAATTTCATACGGCAATAAATAAATAATTAAATTTCCTAGTCGTTGAAGTTTTCAATTGTCATAGACAAATACAAATAATACTAAATTTTAAAATTGCTGCTAATATGGTAGCAAAATTAAATAACAAATGAGAAATGCATATTAATTTTGAATAAAAGCATTTTGTATGGCTCTTAATAAAAATAACAGCTTCTTAATGCTCCTCTTAAACTGTTTCTGCTTATTTCGCAATGCGCTTAATTGTATGCCTGAAAAGCATACTTAAAGAATTCTTAAGAGAGTAGAGCCAACAGTTTCCTTTTATTATTAGAACATTAATTTTTATTACATTTAATTTATTGTTACATAATAAGGGGTACCCCTTTTGCCGGCTCCGGCAGTTTTAGCCATAGTTAATGTCGAAAGCGTTAGCTGTTCTCTTTCTGAAATCTCGCTCTCTCTCTCTCCTTTTCTCTCTCTCTCGAAGAAGAAGCATCGAATTATATTGTTATAGCTAAAATAAAATGGCTTCGAAACAGATTTATTTTTCAGTTTACATTTTAAAGAACATTGTATATTAGAATACGTTTTCACTTCTCTTGATATGTCAATTATATATTTTTTTTAATTACAAATTTAAAAACAGTAATTGAAAAGGACATCTGGTAACAGCCAAACAAGTTCTGATTGGAAAGAATTCGAATTTAAAACAGGTTGTGGTTCTTTTAAGACGAGGGAGAACTTGTAACTTGTCTTATATGACTGGTAGTGGAACGTCGTTCCGAGATCTAAAATAAACTGGAACGTTGTTCCCAAATTTTGTTGAACTCTCACGTTTTATCGTAAGCAATTAGCAGGAATGCTCCCCAGAATGTTCAGTTTAGTAAAAAAAAAGTTTTGAGTATTCCTAGGGTAAATAGCACTGTATTTTTAAGTATTTGCTTTGTACTTTTCTGAAAATTTTATCACGAAAACATCCAATTACTAAAAAATATTTCCTGCTCTAGTGCAACGTAACCTTTAATGTCCTTGCGCCATTAATTATTAACAAAACTTTGTTTTGTGTTATTCACAATTATTTTAAAGATTGTTTAATAAAAATATTAATGGCATATAAGCCTAAAGTTAAAAATTTAGTTTCGGTACGTTTCCAACGTACTTGGCCGCCTAATGACAGTCAAATCCAACTCAAATGTAAGTCAAAACCAAACTTTTAACTTTACCTTTATAGTATTGACTTCTGTTTATAAATCCAAGCACGAGCTAATTCAGGATGGTACATGTGTTTATTTCAAATTCCTTTGTAAACCGTTTTATAGATTGAACAACAATAATAGCTCGGGCTTTCCCAACATACACTTGGTATTTAGCAACGCAGTGTTGGGTTTAGTGACAGTTTAAATTATATTTCTCGGGCACAAACAATACTTGGAAACGCACAAGACAATGTGGTTAGTTGTCTTTATAGTTTGTAAACAGAAATTAATTTTCGCGCTTATCCTGAAATGATCTGCTATCACAGAGGGAGAGAGAGAGAGAGATCTTACACTTTTCACTTATTGTTCACAGAATCTAAATTTCCTGACCAATGAACAAGCAAAATAATTACTTGATTCGCCATTGTGAAACTGACAAATAGGAAATAATAAAACAGGGAAAGTGACCCTATCTAATGAGCGATACTGGGTACATACCTCTGCTGCTAGTGTTTTCTTCTTTCGCTACTATATACACTGACGTCCATAAGGGGAGGTGTCGACGGAGTTGTAAACCCATTGTGATGAAATTTTGTATATGTGCATATGAATATAAGCCGGAAGTTGCTGTTAAATCCAGTGCAGCAGAGATGAAG
>QLNU02015359.1:3330772-3346036 GCA_006491805.2 Dysdera silvatica | reverse complement strand
CTCATATAGTACACTGTACATACTTATATAGTGGAATTGAGGAATTCATGGCCTAAGGCTCACGTTTGGGCTATAAATTCCCCAACTGCATAAATTTGGCCATGGGAAGTTGTTTAGGACCGTAGTAAGTGGCTGGATATTTTCCAATATGGGTCTAGGCTGGAACCAGTAGCGTAGCTAAGGCGGGGCAAGGGGTGCAGTCGCCCCGGGCGCCACAATTTGGGGGCGGCAATTAGCCTTTAAAACACAAAATTTATTTGTTATCCCATTGGGGGGCGGCGGCAATGATAGTCACTTGCCCTGGGTAGAAAAATATCTAGCTATGCCACTGTCTGGAACGGCAAATTTTCCAAATTTTGTTACATGATTAACTAACGTGGATGCAAATAATAATAATAATAATGATATCCCTGTAGTTTCAGAACGGATCAGTTTCGGACATTAGCTCACTGGACCAAAGTCCTTACTTTTTATGTCCTTCACCTATTACTCATGCTTGACAATTCCCAACTGCCTCCAGTATGGTAAAACAATCGTTTTCCATACCTTTGATGACTAAATGACAACAGTACTCAGTGCCAGAGAAGGGAATTTTTTAATTTTTTTTAATCTGCTGCATTATTAGGTCAATCACTTAAATTATGCGTCAAAAAAAATTTTTTACTCGTGTAATTGCTGACGTAGCAACGATGTGGATGTAAATAATACTTTCACTGTACAGCCAAATCGGATCCTTTGCGGACCTGATTTCGCCAAATATGGCTTATTTGGCGTCCTTTACCACCCCTTTCAGTTTGTTCCATTAGTTTTGAATCACCCTGTGTTTCTTCTATGAGCTTAATTTAGTGTGGCGATATGTTGAATGCTGAATAAGCGACTAATGCTAAATAGTTGGTTTTAATTGTTAGACCAAAGTAAGGCCAGTTATTTTCAGTATGAATAAAGTTTAACTATCAATGTTTACAGTAATTTTTTTTACCTTAAAACTTAAAAGGAATTGAACTTAAGTTTAATACGGTATATTAATAGTAATAGAAACAAGTTCTTTCAAATATGCAATCGAATAAAATTTCTTGAAAAGTCTTATTTTAAAAAATTCTTTCTGAAACTGTGACACACCGCCACCACTTCAGTGCACTTTCAACATTATAAACGAAAAAATAGCCCTAAAATTTTTCTACTAAAACGGGAAAATACTAACTCTTGAAATTTCTTCTGAACCTGATAACAGACGTTTTGCTACGTTTGCAAAATCTTCGAATCGTAAGCGCCTTATAGAAACATCTCTGTAGGGTGATTTCCCTCTTGCTGGCAAAACTTCTTGCGTTTTATGCTGACATAAAAATCACTTGAGATGATATACATGGATTTTTTTTTTTTCCCTTTTCTTCTACAAAAGAAATCCTGCTCTGATATAAGTTTCAGTATCCTGGATAAAAGTATCAATATCTACTGTATTTTGGAGAATAAATTCAAATGCACAATATTTATGGTCTAAGCACTGGCGTACGCAGGGGGTGCCGATGAGAGTTGTGACCCCCAATGCGATGAAATTTTATATGTATAATATATGGAGTTGTAGCTCTGTAACCCCATTGAGCCTATAACCCCCCTTATGAACTTTCTGTCTACGCCTTGAGTCTATATCAGTGATTCCCATCCTATAGCACGCGTACTCCTGGAGGCACGTGGAAATAATATTGATAATTAAGGAAAACATAGAAAATACGGGTTCAACGTGAAAACACAATAACGAAATTATAGAGTTTTGCTTTTCAAAAAGATGCTTATGGACAAATCCAATAGCATACTCGTGAAACGAAGAATACATTCATTGCAGGAAGCTCTCAATTAATCTGTGAAAGTTCTTAATTTTTATTAAGATCAATTCAACAGACTCCGGACTATTCAAATCTTCGTGTAAAGAGATGGACGTGCTCTACGGTACATTAGTTTTACACACAAAAGAAGTAAGGTGGCATTTACGAGAAAAAATACTTCCCAAATTGGAATACAATACCCACCGAAATTAACCTCCTTCCTTCTCCCTCCCTCCCTTCAAAATTACGGGGTGAGGTTTCGCCCTCTAGTTTTCTTGCCCGTGATATTTCCAGGCTAGAGTGTTCAAAGTAACGCACCAAAAAAATTAAAAACAATCCATTTTTTTAAAACCCGGAAAATATACTTTTATTTTAGATTTCAAGCTAAAAAGAATTCCAAAAATTAAAAATGAATACATATATTTTTCGTACACTTACTTTTATACAATTTTCTTGAACAAAGAAGTAGGCACTTTTTTTACTGTTTTCTTGAAAATTATGCGATCATTAAGGGGTTAAAGAAATAAAACTGAAAAATAAATTCAAAACTACCACAAAATTTTTTTTATTGGAGCATCAAGTAAATTAGTCGCCACGGTTGCAGGTATTTTTAATTTTTTAATTTTTTGGTTTTAATTTGTATCCTTTGTATTTATTTATTTGTTTTATGATTGATTGATTGAATGAATGAATGAATGAATGAATGAATGAATGAATGAATGAAAAAACTCAGCACCATGAAACAAGCTCAATAATCGCATTGAAATTATTAAGAACCACGTTTAAAGATGAATAATATTATTATAAACTTCCATCATAATTTAATGTAGCTAAACATTAGTATAATGCTGTTTTTATTTGTTTCGATGATACGCTGCTGGAGTAAAATTTTTAAATAAATTTTAAAATATAAAACTATTTAAAAAGTATATAAATATCATTAATTTGAGTCGTTTGATTATTTAGTTAACCAAGGAACATTACTGCCTGACAAAAACTAATTTCTTACGTGAAAGGATGGGTGGGGTTATGAAAGGAGGAGGGGATACTCGTAACTAAAAAGCCTAATTAAGGGGAGGGGGGTTGGGAAATGCAGGTCTAAATTGCAAAGAGTGATGCAAATATATTAGGCGCTTGCTAACATAGTCGTGCCATGTCTACCCTTTGTACTTGTGAAAACGATCTTGAACCGAATGTAAAACTTTATAGGACGGAAAATTAATCACAGTCACCGGTTTCATTCAAAGGCGTCACTTTGTTGATTAACGTTTTACATGATACGTTATATAAAAATATTTACGACCTATGTTTTAAATATTTTTAAACAACTGGGAGCCGTAAACAATTTATAAGAGATGAAGGAAAACCCTCTCGGAAATCTAAGTCAAAAAACTTTGAAAACCCCTGTTGTAGATTGTATTAATCATGAGAAAATATTTGATAATTTTACTGAAAATGAACAGAGGGATGTTATTTTCAATATAAATTTTATAGCTCGCATGTCACAATTGAAAATTTGATATTATCATTTTTTTATTTTAAAAGTATCAATGCATATTCAGCTTTAGATAAATCTTAACAAAGAATTATAATAAAATTTTCTCTTTTTTCCTTATTTCTTCAAACTAAATAATTATACAGGCTTAATTTATGCTAAAGGGGGCCTAGGAAAAAAAATCTCTATGGCTTTACAAAACCTTAATCTGGCTCTGATTGATTAAGTGCTATCTACCATACCGCAATGGGAATACCCACAGGCGTAGGCAGAAAGTTTATAATGGGGCGTTATAGGCTCAATGGGCGGTTACAGAGCTACAACTCATGGATTCCTATGTTAAATATACAAAATTTCATTGCAATGGAGTGTTACAACCCCCGTCAACACCCACTTGCGTACGCCAATGGGGTACCAATTCTCCTCAGCTCACCGAAATTTAAGTAGCATTGGACACAATCAGCAACGAGAAAAGTGAAACTATTCTGAAAATCATTGGTTAATCCTCCTGCCATCGGTTAAAGCCCTGGTAGCTGCAAAGAAGTAAAGCATTATTTCGTCATAAAAAATTCTTATTTTATTCCCGGCATGGTGTCAGTTTCTGGCCGCTTTCCTACCCTGTGTCTCTGAGTTCGATTTTAGTATTGAAATGGGGAAAACCAAAGTTCAGATTCTTCGTTACACTGTAAGTAACGAAAAGTAAACGTAAGTAACGTAAAAGTAACGTAAGGTAAAAGTAAGTAAAGTCCTCAGAACATGAAACTAAGAATCTCACCCTAAAAAAACCTTAATACTCACTTTTAGGGAAGCTTGGGAAGTTAAACCGAAGTCTAGTATGGAGTGTAAACGCTGGTGAATTTGTTTTAATGACTTATTAGAAAAACACCAATGTACCGTGCTGATTTCAAAGAGTTTAGAATATATGATTTAGAAATACGTGTTGTACATATCCGAAGCTAATATAAACAATAGCGCAGAGCATATTTACTTAAAGTGAAATTTTACATTACATTATAAATATGCAAAAAAAATCTTAAATAACCATACTGCTTGTGCTATCAGTGGTATAGACAAGGGGGCTTAAGAGGCTAAAGCCCCCCATTAGATATCCAAACATATTATTTTCTGTAAGGTCGCATCACATAATCTTCTTTAACGCCACTTGCACCAACTTCACCATAATTTTTTGAATCGCTACCGTACTGTACGCTACTAGTCCTGGTGAAGTCTTACAGAAACGTATGAAGTATGATGCAGGGTAGTTACGAATTCGCTAACATTCACCGTATTTTTTTCGGGTATCCCTACGTTAAAGTAATAAAAACTTAAAGTTTTCCCTTAATGAACCAAACAATATTTTAATGGAAGAATGGACTCCTTTGAAGTGGAATACACGCCATGGATCGCGGACATTTTTACTTCCAATTTTAGCTTCCCTACAGAACTTGTACTTCCTCCTAGAAGAAAAAAATTATCAAAGCAACTTAAACATAATATTTATGCGTTCTTGGTTTTTTCTTTGCGAGTAAATCACGAAGATGGGTGTGATCAAGTTTATTTGAACAAGTCAGAATTTAATTATGTTCCAACGTCTTGCTTTCCATGCTTTGGCTTCTTGCCATTAAACCGAATCATGGAAAGTTTGCGTGCGTCCATTCGTACACGCCCGCCATTTTTGTTTTTTTTAGCAAAAAATCTTCTGCCTTCTGAAATGTACTTTCGTAAACCACAAACAGCTGCTAATGTCACTTAAATTGATCACGTAGACGTTGTCATACGCATATTTGTGACGAGATTATGCACTGAAAAAACAAACTAGTGTGTTTATTCAGTGCTTTTTGGCTTTGTTTTCTTGTTGATTTTTGTAACTAAAGTCCAATCTTCAAAGTAAACATTTCACAAATAAAGACTTGTTATTTTCTTTATTATTATCATTATATATACGCGATGTTTTCCTACCCTCAAACGAAAACCACACAGCGGTCTCCCCTAAATAGCTTGAACACAACAAAGTGACAATGAAATTGGCAAGAAATCTGTCTTTTTTTATGTTAATTTCAATTAAAAATTAGCCAGTCGGTATACAGCTTGATCTGTTGTTTCTTCGAAAAAACAAGAAAACTTATAGAACGAAGTACGAAGTTTTTCTCTACACATTGATGATCGGTATGAATGAAAGTTTGCTATGGCTCTACAAAAAACTTTCTTCAGGCACAACCCACGTTTGGTGAAAAAATTCAAGAGTAACGTCACACTCGTTACGTTTTTTTGCATTTCACTAACAATGAGCTAATATGCTTGGCGATATTCCTCCTTATAACCACTGACACGAAATTTTTCGCGCCTTATGATACTTAAGTTATTGAAAATGACATTCCATCCCGAATTGGGTGAAAAAGATTTTTTGGGCATGCACATAAACTTTCGAAGTTAAACTTCTGGGTAAATTGCTATATTTTGTGCTACACTTTTACAGAAACACGACTCTGTAATTACTTTTAAACCAGCTGAAAAGTCATTAACAAATACAAACCATATGAGAATTAAACTTCCAATTAGCATGAAAAGAACTTATTTCATAGAATTTCACTGTCATTTACTTTCAAATTCTTCGAGGTATACGACTGTGGTGCTTTCTTTCTCTCTCTCTTTCTTTCTTTTTGGTTTTACGGCTCAAAGACTACAGTGGTCATGCTGCGCCGGGACCTACTGTTTTCCGAGGAATCCGAACCTCTTAAGGCCTAGGGAACCAAACCCCGGACTACAGTGAGCAGTGCGATCTTTATGAGATCTCTGAGTAAGCGTTCTTTGCACTGCTGGGAGTCGAACCCTGTGGTTCTTTCTTCTTAGAGTTAACTGACGAGGGGAACTTTTTGACGATTTTTTTGTTGTTTTTTTTTGCTTTGTTTTGTTTTATGAAAGTAGAGACAAAATAAGGAAATACGTGTCTCGGCATTCGTGATAATGCAGATTATTTTCGGAGATATTGATTTTTAAAGATTTTTCATTCTATATGTGAGCTTAAAATACATCCTTTGCAAGACAATCGGTAGCTTAGTTGTTAAGTTACCGGGCTAGCGCTTCGTGTTTTTGCGTTCGATGCCTGCGGAAATCGATCACTTTTTTTTAATGCATCCTTTTTACATGTTTGCTTATGTATTTTTATTAGTAAAAATACTTTGCTTACAATCGGATTTTTTTCATAAACTTACTTTAATAAAATTCATATTTACATATTTAATTCTGTGATACTATTTTTCGCAGTTATAATTTTTACACGAATTTTAATTTTTAATTGAAGAGTTGTAAAGGTACAAAAAGTTTAGGAGTTAGCTGTAAGTTTTTATGTGAATATAACTTTTATAAAATTTGCGTACTCATTGTCAACCTGTGAAGGGATGAAATTACACCAATAGCAATAGTTTTGTTTAAATATGGAAGATTTTTTCTGAAACGTTGTTCCATTAAATAAAAAAAGAAGAACACTGCGGTGAATTCGTATTATTTTGTTATTATTAGCTATCATTATCCACTAAATAGCATATCGCCTAACATTTTTAAATATATTTGTCCTGACAGTATTTTTAGTATCATGCTTTTATTTTATAACATATAAACATAATTTTATTTTATAACATACAAACATAATTTTATTTTATAATATATAAACATAATTTTATTTTATAACATATAAACATCATAATTTTATTTTATAACATATAAACATAAT
The DNA here is from genome assembly GCA_006491805.2 of Dysdera silvatica. Taxonomy (NCBI): domain Eukaryota; kingdom Metazoa; phylum Arthropoda; class Arachnida; order Araneae; family Dysderidae; genus Dysdera; species Dysdera silvatica. The sequence continues at coordinate 3,338,991 of QLNU02015359.1, read as the reverse complement.
TTTATTTTATAACATATAAACATTTTATGTGCATCTCATTTATATAGAAACATTTGATCACTGCCCGTAAGTGTGCAATTAACATAACTACATAAATATGAATTTTATTAAAGTAAGTTTATGAACAAAATTTGATTGTAAACAAAGTATTTTCACTAATAAAAATACATAAATAAATATGTTAAAAGAATACATATTAAAAAATTAAAGAAGTGACCGATTTTCGCGGGCATCGAACGCAAAAACACGAAGCGCTAGGCCGGTAACCAACTAAGCTATCGATTGGCTTGCGGAGGATGTCGTATTTTAAGCTCATATATCGGATGCAAAATCTTTAAAAATCCATGTCTCTGGAAATAATCCGCATTGGCACGAATATCGAGACACGTATTTCCTTATTTTGGCTCTACTTTCATCAAAACAAATTTCATCAAAATCGGCGGGGCACTCACCGTGGGTTTCCCTTGTGAGGTGGGTTTTTTTTTTCCTCAACGTTCGCCATTTTTGGTTGCCTAACGATTTCGATATTTAGCAGTTTGGATTACTTGATAATGGTGGATATTTGTCAGTTGTTCGTCATGGGGACATCATGTTAGACAATTGACATCATACCACGGTACAGTTGCATCCAACCAAGCTTATTTGGTAATCAAGCCCAAATCTAACGAGCTCGAATGCGGTGGACCTACTGGGTCATTGAGGGGAGCATTACGATTACCTTGTAACCCCTCGAGGGGGGGGGATAAATTCATAAAAAGCTTTCCGAAGTGGCTTTTTGTGTCGACGACCAATATTTGGCAATCGTATTATCGCTCTCGATAACCTCGTTAAGACGAACATGCTTAAGACGAATTACTTTTAATACGAACCGTTTTCTGAAGTTCCGTCAGATTGTATAGCATACTATTCTTCCCAGATAAGACGAATTACTATTTATACGAACATATTGTCTGTTTCCCTTGGTGTTATTCTTAACGAGTGTTGATTATATTATCCTATCAACTTCACATCCACTGAAGAGAATATTTTGAGAACATCATTTAATTTGAACATGTTCTACGGTGGCACAATAGCAAAACGGTTACCTAGTGTGCCGTTCAAATGCGGGTTCAACTCACAACTGTGCCAATAAAAGGCTCACCAAATAACGGCTCATAATATACAGGCGGTTGGGTTCCCAATGACTTAAGAGGTTCGCATTCCTAAGTACAATCTAAATCCACTTTCCTGAGGTGGTTGTTAAGTCTTATAAAACAGTTCTACCATTCTCATGCTTTGTACTGCCACCATGCGGAAAATTGTTGTATTAACCAGTTGTAATTCAGGCGCCGACTGCGTCGACCGCATTGCAATTCTTTAAAGCGCTAATTCCATCAGCCAACATCATTCTCCCAGTAAAGCGGAGAAAATTAGAAATAAACATAGATAATTTTATTATATTCTGGTCCGTCGTCATGAATACTTTATTCAGCGCCATCAGTGGTGTAGTTGGAAACGCATTCACATACCATGCCATTAACCCGGGTTCGATTCCTAATGGTATCGTGGGACGTGTGCTATTTTTCTGCCCACTGTAGTCAGGGGCTTTCTTTCCATGGCAGCAGAAATTCGGATTCCTCCGAAAACAATAGGTCCGGACGCAACCCTACCTTTAAGGTCCTTGCGCCACAAAAGCATATTAACGATCAGTTTAATTTGAACGTGGAAGACACGAAAGTTGCCATTATTTTGGAATTGGGACATCAATTTCTTTGAGATCATTATGGCAAATCAATAATCAATGTTCCGGAGATATGGAACTGAATATACATATGAACATTCTGATGCATTGTCTCTTTCGGTCGTCGGTGTTTTGTTCGTTTGTTTGTTGGATTTTTTATGGCGCAGGCATCACAAATATACTGCTGCGCCATCGGTCGTCGGTGACTTTTTGTAATATCAGGAATGTGAGCGGTAAAATTCAAATATTCAAATACTTAGATACTAAAAGATGTAAAGGAAAAAAACTTATTCAATTTATATTATATCTTAGCATTATTATATTAACATGAATTAATTAATATTTTATCATTCTTATTTCATGTTTTATCTTAAACAGTTTTTAACAAAAGTCTATTTCCTTTTCAGATGTATTCAAATTTCAGAAAAATTCCAAATTTTGAATGGTGTAAATTCAGTAACGTTTTGCAAACGATTAGAGAGCATTCGTATAATCTGTGAGATTTTAGTTCGTCAAAACTATCTATCTCAAGGGAGTGTTAATAGCTAGCCCATTTGATGCTTTACTGTAGGTATTTTATTTTCTTTTGGATAGTCAACTAATCAGCTCTGTAACGTTATGCATAATGGAATCGTTATGCGTAGCCAGATCGTTATACGTATGAATCTATGCATTATGAAGCGTTATGCATAATGAATCAAAAGCATATTTGTATATGCTACATTCTAAGCGTAGCAGCAATTGTCAACTCGAACAGAAGTTTGAACATAAATTTTAGACAGACTTGGCCGTCTATCGTAAGATATATATATGCTAAGATATGAGTTCGCATATCGGCCATTGAAATATGCGTTGAAACTTCATTCATCAATTTTACTGCACCTGCAATTTCGGATTTATGTTTTTTGATAAATTAGCTTCTCCATTCCAAAATCGGGACCATATAAAAACCATTTTAATTATAATAAATGTAATACTGGGAAACAGATCGAAAAATGGATTTGTTTTTATCCTTCAAAATTAATCTAAAGCATAGGTTTACGTATTCGACCATGATTAATTAGCTACTGGAAGAAAATTTTCATGCATCGTGCTCCACCCAATCAATCTAAAATTTTATTTTTCTGAAACATAAATTTTAAAGGTTAAAACCTGAAAACCCCATTTAGCTTACAAGAAAAAAATAATAAAAAAAATGTATCCCGCTTTTCAGAAAAAAACGCCTGAAAGAAAAAAAATTAAACGAGCTTTCGCAATTAAAAAATCTAATAAAAAACATGTTTTCTGCTGAAAGGAAGTAAAAACGAGAAGTTAGACATCAATATTAAATTTAATAATTTAATTAAAATGAAAATTAAGCAAATTTCTAATAATTATTTTGATGGTTCAAGAAGTTACTAGGAAAATTAGTATCTCATTCGGAGAAATATATTGAAAATTTTAAAAAAAATTACAAAAATCGCTATCAAGAGATAATTTAAAAATGCACTTTCTCAGTGGACTCCATTCGTCTCATATTTGTAATTAAAAAGTAAATATTTCCAATTGATAAAATAATCAAAGAATGAAAGCAATTAAAAAAGGTAATTAAAATTTTAAGAAAATAAAAAGCAAAATAAAAAGGTAATTATGAAAATTTTAGAATATTAGGAAGCTTAAGCAAATTGAAACGAACTAATTAAAGTGGAACATTGAAACTTAAATTAGCGGAAGAATTAAAAATTTGTAAAAAATCATTAAAGATTAAAATCCGTAATTAAACATCATTCATTATTATTTTACCACTACAAAATCAGTTATTTATACGCTCAGAAAATCTTCGAAAGTATTGTCGAGTTTTACTGATTTTCTAAGTGATCAAAATGGAATAAAATTGAGATAATGAATAACAAGGGTAAAATAATAAGTAATAAAGTTGTAAATATATGAGGCAGAAAACCACTTTTGTATTTTAGGGTAAATTGGTTGTAATTGAATCAAAATTTAATCTTTGATTTAAATGTTTTGATGTAAATTTGAGTAATGAATATAATTTCTTTTCTTTTAAAAACTTTTTTGTTCAAATGCATTCTTCGGTTCTACTAATAGTGACCAGCATAAATTGCTGTTTCTTATATCTGCAGTTGCTGATGATTTATCCTGTACTAATTCTCTTACAGGTCTTTACATCTTTCGTACATCCCTTTCTTTTCTGCCTCTGTGTCTTACTTCGATAATGCTTCGCTGCGGTACGAAATGGAAGATATTCTATATTCTTTTCCTCTACCTGCGCATACGAGTACAAACTGACTTTCGTGTTCTTTTTCTTCTGACAGTATTTCAGCAATTTTATGCATTGCTTTATTTGTTTGTGCTATTTGTACATTCGTTATTTTAGCAACATTCTAGCATTATTTGTGTATTTGGCAATTCTTTATTGTTTGTATTTGTTTCATATTTTTATGTTATTTTATGGATTTGAAAAACTAAGCGTTGCGAACATCTTCAGTTAATAAATAGTGAGTTTTTTTAAGTTCTGTAATATTCGTGTTTGTCAATAATGAAATTCGGACATTTTTAAATAAAAAAGATTAATATGACTAAGATTTAAATAATATCAAGCCCCGTTAGAGTCCTTGAGGAGGGGCCCCCCACAAAAACCGCAAGGTCCTGGGCCCATTTGGCCTATACGTGAATCCAGCACTGCAAGTATCGTCGTGCTGTACGCATCGAAACCCCGGAAAAGACGCGTCTTTTTTAATCCCTACCAGATGGTCACTAATACTAATTAACGTTGGCCTTTATTAATATTAAATAATCCCTCACACTCACACTTACAGAGGGGATATTCTTGAATTGTAATTGGTCCTATCATAATTACAAAAGACCATTGTACATTTTTTAAAAAAGAGCGGACTTTAATTGTGAAGTCGAAATTTACCTCCAGTGAGCTGCATTCAGTGGTAATACGTAATATCAAAAAGAATCACAAGGTTATCTTACACCGTTACTTTTACGACAAAGGTGATCTGAAAACATTTTCTCTTATGAATGTATTATGACGAAACTGCACAATATTAAATAAGTGGAAGTTCTTTACAACGTTATATTTGCATATAAAACGAAATTTAATCATATTAAGCATTACGACCAGACATAGGCGTACACAAAAAATTCATAAAGCGGGTGACTCAATGAGGGGGGGGTTACAGAGCTACAACTCATATATTCCTATGTTAAATATACAAAATTTCATTGCAATGGGAGTTACAACTCCATCAACACACCCCTGCGTACTCCAATTGTACAAACAAAAGACACCGTAGACAGCAGAATTCGAAATCGAATGATTTTAGCACAAGGACTATCTAGCAATAATCTATCAATCTTTATTACACGAAACTAAAGTGTCGAAAACATCAACAATTCAATAAACTCTCTTATTACAAAAACGAAAAGCCGAACTACTAAATTAATTAAACAACAAAACTATATTCCAATCTCTTTCTCTTTCGAAGCCCGTAATCATAAAATCACGTTTGTTTTTCTTTGGTTCAATATTTCTTCACACCAGTGCAACTAAGCCTGTCTTATTTCCTGAAAAAGACCAGCGAAGCCTGGGTGAAATGTACATCCTGATTAAATTTCATTTTTTACGCAAATATAACATTCTAAAGAAGTTCTATTCACTCTTTCTCTTAGTCTGACAATTTTATAGTTACATGCCTCTGTTTTTCCTCCAGAAGCACCTAGAACTTGCTATTCATGACTCTTTTTCTCAGTTTAGATAACAATCAATCAATCAATATTATATTTATTTGTCACAAATTGTATACATAGTTCAGTATCCCCTAATATTTGTATTTTACATCATCATCAAGTGCCTTCTCCGATTCGGAGGTTGGCTACCAAAATGGATCACATTTTCCTGTCTCTGCTGGCATGGATAATGCCTAGCCTAGTTCAAACCTTTAAGTCATCTATCTATCCATCCTCTTCTACTTCTGCCTCTTGGTCTCTTAACCTGACCTCTACTAACTGAACTCAGTTGGTAGAGCTCCTGCCCGGAATGTAGAAGGTCGTAGGATTATGCCCCATCGGACGCAGAAAACATTTCTTTTCTTTGCGAACGTTTCACCATCTAACCACGCCATAACATCGGCGTTAATATTACTACGCCTAAAAAACGTTGATAAAAATTGTTTCTTAATTTAATCTGCGTAGTGTTCGACTTGTAGAAATTTATGACGGGTCCTTCGTAAACATAAATATAATGACTTAGCAAGCCAAGGACCCCAATTACACTCTTATTGTGTCAAATATATTCAGGGCCGCCGTTTAGGGAAGGATATGGGTACCTCAGTACCGGAGCTTCTAGGGCTAGCGATGCTGAATATGTTTTTATCAGAGGGCCCGTTGAGAAAATCGGTACCGAGGCCCATTATTGTTAAAAACGGCCCTGAATGTATTAAGGCCGCCCACATTTCTCGCAACAATAATGCAAGAGTTAAATAGCTAATATGACACAGTTCCAGTCATTTCAACTAAACCTCCTAATAATATTCTAGGTTTCATGAATGGTTCGGCGACGGTTTCAATGAAAGATCTGTCATTTTCTTGCACATTTTCTCGACTTGTTTTGCTGCTTTGTCGTCTCGTTAACCGATCATCATCTTACCGCTTTCATTAACCGACATTTGACTGCCCTTCGAACGCAAGTGTCGCTCAGGACACGCTTTAAAGCTTAGTCGCTAAAAGCCTAACGGAACATTCCAGATGTTGCTTTTGCCGATTTCCCAAGCTTCACGCAAAACTTAATGCACATACGATTAACAAAAATCACAAAGCAGTTTTAACGTGTGGTTGCAAAAGCATGAGTGACACAGATTTAGATGCACAACATCACGTGGTACACTGACTCACTGGATCTGTTAGCACTAACTCCTAGAGGTATACCTGCTTACTTCACAATTTTACTGATTAATCGGTAAACTAGGAACGTTTTGATCACTTCCAGGATTCCAAGGCTTAAACTGAGCGGCAGCCAATCGGAGGCCGTCACCGGTACTTCTTCATTTTTGGCGATTATTTAAATATTAGCCAGAACCCCTAAATAGACGCTGTCATGAAAAAGTAATGAATTTGTGATTAAGGTCAAGCATTTTGTTGTCCATAAAAATGAACATAAACAATTAATATGATTTATCGATTCTTTTGCAGCCATTCGATTTTTTAATCGATTTATCATAACATTAGGGTTAATTTTTATAGTTGTGGTTGGTAGGAGGTGGGGCCTTCCCTAAAATTTCGCTCACACTATTTTCCCACTTATCCCCGCGCATAAACGTTGGCGTGCTTTTTCCAAATTTCTACTCAACTCCTATCAAAAGTTATATAGCATGTTACCTTTTCAATTGAACATACGGTACGTATTATACTGTATCACGATGTGTGTATATATCATCATCATATTCAACCATTATCTATCCACTGCTGGATGAAGGTCTCTCCAAATGCTTTCCACACAAGTCTATCCTGAGCAATTCGCTTCCACGTCACCCCAACCTGTTTTCTTATTTCATCCACCCATCTAGTTTGAGGACGTTTTCTAGGTCTTCGGTGGTCTCTTGGAATCCAGTTCAGAATTTCTGTTGTCCATCGTTGATCAGTTCTTCTTGCACTATGCCCAGCCCGTGGCCTTCGTTTATATATATATATATATATATCATCATCATATTCAACCATTATCTATCCACTGCTGGATGAAGGTCTCTCCAAATGCTTTCCACACAAGTCTATCCTGGGCCATTCGTTTCCACGTCACCCCAACCTCTTTTCTTATTTCATCCACCCATCTAGTTTGAGGACGTTTTCTAGGTCTTCGGTGGTCTCTTGGAATCCAGTTCAGAATTTCTGTTGTCCATCGTTGATCAGTTCTTCTTGCAATATGCCCAGCCCATCGCCATTTCAGCCCTTTTACTTTAACAATGATGTCCTCTACTCTAGTTTGCTCTCTCACCCAAGTGTTTCTTTTTCGATCTCTCCTAGTTATTCCAAGCATGCACCTCTCCATGCTCCTTTGCGTTGTCTGTAACTTTCGTATTGCTCCAACTGTTAGACTCCATGTCTCTGATCCATAAGAGAGGACTGGCAATACACACTGGTTGAAGACTTTTCTTTTTAGACATAAAGGCAATTTCCCCTTCAGGATAAAACTGTTTCTTCCAAATGCACTCCAGCCAAGTTTAATACGTCTGTTGAGTTCTTTCATAATGTTGCCATCCATTGAAATCAGCTGGCCAAGGTAAATATATGAATCAGCAATTTCTAGCTCAATGTTGTCAACTTGTATTTTTGTTTCCTCTACAAAATTATTGAACATGATCTTAGTTTTTTGTAGGTTCATCTTGAGTCCAACTTCTTCACTTCTAGTTGAGAGCTCTTGTACCATGTCTTGGAGTTCCAATGGGTCCGTTGAAAAAATAACAATGTCATCAGCAAACCGCAGATGATTTAAATA
>QLNU02015359.1:3295073-3326671 GCA_006491805.2 Dysdera silvatica | reverse complement strand
AGGCATTCAAGTTGCAATTAAAAAACCGCTGTTCTGCACTGGAAGGACTTATTGAAGAAGTTGATATCTCAGAAGCAAATGAAAACATTGTTAAGACAATAGTTGAAACTGCTGGGGAAATTGGTGGTGTAACCTGTAAAAAGCACAATAGCAAATTATCTGAGAAGACGAAACAGCTCATGAAAAGGCGAAGAGATATGAAGGTGGACAATCAAAATACCAGTTCCAGGATTGAGTACATAGAACTTTGTAAAACTCTGCGCAAAAGCATGAAAGAAGACATAAGAAAATTCAACTGTGAGCTAGTAAGGAAAGCCATTGAAAATAACAAGAGCCTTAGGGTTGTTAAAGGAAGTTTGTCTGTTGGGAAGAAACACATCATTGCATTAAAAGGAGAGGATGGCACCGTAACAAGAAATAGGGAAGAAATACTTAGAAGAGTTGAAGAATTCTACAAAAAACTATATGAAAGTAACAGTGGATTAAACGAAGACGCCGAAATAGTCGAAGGAATAGCTCCTAAAATCTTAAAAGAAGAAGTTTCATTTGCAATAAAAAATATGAAGAAAGGAAGAGCCCCTGGTGATGATGGTATTACATTAGATATCCTAAAAGAAGCTGGAGAATATGTAGAAGACATACTTGCAAAATTCTTTACCAAATGTCTTAACAGCGGTAACATACCAAACCAATGGGATTCTGCAACAGTAATTCTTTTGCATAAAAAAGGTGATAAAGAGGATTTGAAAAATTACCGACCAATTAGCTTGTTACCTGCTATTTATAAAATCTTCACAAAAGTTCTAACACATCGCCTGCAGAAAAAATTAGATGCAGCTCAACCAAGAGAACAAGCTGGATTTCGAAGTGGATTCAGTACAGTGGACCATATTCAAGTATTAAGAGAATTAATTGAAAGAACACATGAATATGAACTTCCATTGTGTGTTGCATTTATTGACTATGAGAAGGCCTTTGACTCTATAAAAACATCAGCAGTCATCAACTCTTTAAGATCAACAGACATTGAGGATGTGTACATTGACATGGTGAAACGTGTGTATAAAAATGCAAGTGCAAAATTTCGGTTACATAAAGATACCAAAACTATCAAACTTGGCAAAGGGGTGAGGCAGGGAGATACCATTTCTCCAAAACTTTTTACTTCTGCTTTACAGATGATTTTTCAGCTGATAAATTGGAATAACAAGGGAATAAAAATAAATGGTGAATATTTAAATCATCTGCGGTTTGCTGATGACATTGTTATTTTTTCAACGGACCCATTGGAACTCCAAGACATGGTACAAGAGCTCTCAACTAGAAGTGAAGAAGTTGGACTCAAGATGAACCTACAAAAAACTAAGATCATGTTCAATAATTTTGTAGAGGAAACAAAAATACAAGTTGACAACACTGAGCTAGAAATTGCTGATTCATATATTTACCTTGGCCAGCTGATTTCAATGGATGGCAACATTATGAAAGAACTCAACAGACGTATTAAACTTGGCTGGAGTGCATTTGGAAGAAACAGTTTTATCCTGAAGGGGAAATTGCCGTTATGTCTAAAAAGAAAAGTCTGACCACCGCATTTTCAAGCCAGTCCTCTCCTTATGGATCAGGAGACATGGAGTCTAACAGTTGAGCAATACGAAAGTTACAGACAACGCAAAGGAGCATGGGGAGGTGCATGCTTGGAATAACTAGGAGAGATCGAAAAGAAACACCAGTGAGAGAGAGCAAACTAGAGTAAAGGACATCATTGTTAAAGTAAAAGGACTGAAATGGCGATGGGCTGCATATTGCAAGAAGAACTGATCAACGATGGACAACAGAAGTTCTGAACTGATTCCAAGAGACCACCGAAGACCTAGAAAACGTCCTCAAACTAGATGGGTAGATGAAATTAGAAAACAGGTTGGGGTGACTTGGAAGCGAATTGCTCAGGATAGACTTGTGTGGAAAGCATTTGGAGAGACCTTCATCCAGCAGTGGATAGATAATGGTTGAATATGATGATGATGATGATGATATATATATATATACGTTACAATGTACATATGTTTTCATGCTTCGAAAGTAAAAAAAGTTGTTTGCGTTTATTCTGTCTAAAATTGAATTTTTGGATTTATCAGTGAACACATAAAAATAGTTAAACTCGACTTCTCTATCTTAGGAAGGTAAGTCTTTTTTCAGTTAGCACTTCTGAAAATGTTTAACTATTGAATAACACAATAGATTGCACCCTACCTCTAACACAGTTTTATTCCTAACCTCCCACTCTCCTTTTTTCCTCTCCGCTGCTTTTCCTCCTTCCCTGCATTTTCTCTCGCCCTTCCGCTCTTCTTACTTTGTGCATTGTATTTTATATTGAATTTCTTATAGTGGATTTCGTTTATTGCTTTCTACATTCTGTTTTCTGTTACATTTTATGAGGTGCTTTTTTTTTTCGCACCATCCGTTCGAGACAAAACTCTAATAGAATTTTCTACAATAATTTAATTAAGTTTAAAAATATTTATTACTTACAAACATCAAAATTAATTTGGATCTGAGCCATAGCGCCCATATGAGTACTTCTGGACGTAGGGCTGAGAAAAATTATTACCTTCTTCTCAAAGCTGTCAAACATTTTAGTGAATGTACAAGATACTAAAATGCTACAAAAATAATTGATACTGCTTGACAATTAGTAATAAGCTTTAGCTTATTACTAATGCTGCCTTATTTTAAAGCTAAGCTGCCTTATTTTAAAATGTGACTGTAAAACTTTTGAAAGTAAATTCATTGCAGAATCGGGCAATATAAATATTTTGAACGGCTAGGGGGCTCGCACCCCCCTCTGCTCCTATATGGGCGCCCATGATGTGAACCTATTCTATATAGAAATGGCAAAGTCCATAGAAGTGAAAATTATATTCGCTGTGAAAATATATCTTCTTGTAGCTTCATATAATTTTTTAAACTTCAATATCAATACAATTGCCAATAAATTGTTACCAGATGTTAAATTTTCTCACTTTTATATAACTATTTAACATTAACTGTTGCAAATAAAAATATTACATTAGTTTTTAAATCCATGGCGCAAGATTTTGTATCAATAGCTTTGTTTATGAGTCACGGCTGCAATCACTGTGAGTAGTTTTCGTTAACCCTCCCAAGTGAAGCATATTTACCATCCACGACACAGTAAGTCGTAAAAATGTACGAAATCTAAATAAATGTTGAATATTTTCGATCACGAAAAAGCGTAATCTCAAAAATGAATAACTTCCTGGTATATATTTTCAGAATTTCTGAATAGTACGGGTTTCATATCCGGAGAGCATGATTTCGCCATTTTCTTTTTAAATCACGCTTCGTTCTTGCATCTCCTCAGCCCTGTTTTCCAAATCTTGGGATGTGACACCAAAAAATCCAGGTCTTTTGTTTCATCCAAAAGTATTTATATTTGGGACATCATGCATTCGTGAAAATATCCGCGGTTTCCGCTTTCCCTTCAGACTTTCAAAAAAACTTTTGCAAGATTTCGCACTAGCACAGATTTCTTTGGGAAATATTTCTAAAATTTGAGAGATGAAGCCGTGTTTTCTGCACAAAATGTAGAAGCAGAATAATTTCATCAAATATGATGCTAAATATTTCATTTTTGATAAAGCTTGCTAAGTATTACACTCGTAAATGAATTTTTATTACCAATCATCTTGAATAAAACCTCGAGCTTGAGAAATGTCCATTGCTATCATGTATTCTGTATTTCTGTGAATTATTTCTTGTTTAGCATTATTTAATTATCTTCATGCATGTACTATTTTAATACCTTATCGGATTAGCTTTAGATCGGAGTTCAGTGCACATTCATTCAAAATCGCGTTTCCAATGAATTTTAAAACCAATAATTCTTGGAAAATTTAGTACATCACGCAACACTTTGAAAATATCTCACAGAATGAATGTACAATATCGTAAAGAAGAAGAAGAAGAAGACGACGACGACAACGAAGAAGAAGAAGAAGAAGAAGAAGATGATGAAGAAAACAAGTATAATGAATATAATAAAATCAATCAGACAACTTTGAGCGGTTTGTTAGATTATTGGTACATGAGCCGGCTTTCGGCTGCGCTAAAGGGCAGCCTTCATCAGATGTATATGGAGCGAATCGAACATACAGCAGATAATATAATCAAGAAATATGAATGGGAAAAAATAATGATTATTTTTTACTCGTATGCGCACCCATGGTTGCCCAGTAGTTACAGCGATCACTAAAGCATTGCAATGTCCCCACACAATGGAATAAGGGATCAAAGTGCAAGCGCATTCTCCACCTAATAGCGTGCAGCACACATACATTGTTAAATATACCTTGCTTGTACCTTTATTCCAACTGCACTAATAAGACGATGTTATCAGCGGTTAGTTCCTAAGGGTATGAGTTCCTGCTGTTGGATATAAGTAATTAACAGATGTCTTTGGGGTTACTAACTTTCCCATATTTCCCGGATTCTCTCGCTATTTTGTTTTTTCAAATTCTCCAGTCTCCCGTATTGATATTCTATTCCTCCCGTATATTTCATTAACCATTGAACTGACGAAATTTAAGTTGTATATCATTAGAGAGCCTCTAATAGTTTATAATTTTAATTATTATACCAATGGTTATTATATCAATGACCGCCTCTAATAAAGGCATTCATCTATAAAGTTCTGAAGCATCAGTGAGCAAATACACTTTATACAGGCCTGTAGTTAGACGATTGTTATAGGGGGGGTTGAAGGTTACAGGGGGCTCAGAATGCTACAGGGGCTTAAAGTTCTTTAATATTTTAATGTATTTTATTAATATATTTAATAACATAAATATCTAAGTAGGCTATTATATTTAACATCAATGAATAAATTTCTTAACTTAAATTTTGCATTAAAAACTTACAGAGGTAAACTAATATTTAGAATTTCCCTTATCTTTATTATAGAGTACATAAAGACTCAAATCTCTGCAAAATACGTGATGTACACAAGATCTACCTCAAAAATCTATTTTGAATACATTTTTAACGTCAAAGAACAATTTCCATTTTCATGTACAATTTTATACAAAACAAAAAATTTAAAATATAATTATAAAATAATTTAATTCGAGAGACTTTTTACTAGAGGGATCTGAGCCGCCCTAGAAACTTCCCCAGGCTGGCTACGGCTCTGACTGTATATTTAGGTTAGAACTGTGAAACATGTAAATTTAGAACTAATCTTACGACATATCACTACGCTGAAGAAATTCCTAACAAGTGTCGACGAAGGTCCGCCGACAGACAGACAGACAGACAGGCAGGCAGGCAGGCAGACAGACAGATAGATAGATAGATAGATAGATAGATAGATAGATAGATAGATGGATGGATGGATGGATGGATGGATGGATGGATGGATGGATGGATGGATGGATGGATGGATAGATAGATAGATAGATAGATAGATAGATAGATAGATAGATAGATAGATAGATAGATAGATAGATAGATAGATAGATAGATAGATAGATAGATAGATAGATAGATAGATAGATAGATAGATAGATAGATAGATAGATAGATAGATAGATAGATAGATAGATAGATAGATAGATAGATTGATTGATTGATTGATTGATTGATTGTTGAACTTATGTTCATTTACATGCAAATTTGTATTCTATATTGTGACCTATATATATATAAGGTTGTGGTTACTTAGGCCTTATAAAGTTCTGATTATGGAAAACTCTAGGATTACTGTGCCGTCTTCGGCGGCCAACCTTTCCAATGCCCTACCCTTACCCAATCTACTACTACTATTCCCGGAAAACTGTGGGTTCGGATGCAGCATAGGTTTTGCTGTCATCACGCCGTAAAACCAAACGAAATTTCATATTTAGGCGAGAGACAAAATAATTAAATTTATTTTAAAGTTTGAAAAGTTACTTCTACAGCAATAAAATGATGAAAATTAAAAATAAAAGCTTTATGCACATTCCATATATGTGTGCGGGCGGGGTAGCTTTCATCCACTGCAGGTTGTCAGGTGCCGCAAACGGCAACCGCCTGAAACCTAAGATACTAAAACATAAAAGGGATTTTTCACATATTACTCAATATGTGTTTTTTTATCTTGTGCATCCCCGCTTCCTATTTAAAATTCTAATTTGTTCATCTTCGCGTTGAGATGAAAAATCATTTCCTATGCACTTCATTCCACACCGTATTTCAAAGAATGGCTGAAATTAGGCATAAAACAGTTGAAACCCAATGCGACTGTAAATTTTGATCATTTTAGAATCCAAAAACATACGATTGGCACTCGAAAGTGGTCGTATGGAAAATAAAATTAGTACATTTCAATAAATTATATGTGACTTCCCCGAAAAACTTAGAAACAAACATCTTAGGAAATGCAAATTTCTCAGCATCCTCCATTCTCGTTCCTTTGCTCCTTCCTGTTTTGGGGAAGGAGAAAAAATTACGTCATTTTCGCCGAAGACAGGAAAGGAAATTCGCTAAATTTACCAAACGACGCGGAAGCAGTCATAAATGCAAATGTATTCTACAAATACCCTCGCATTTTCAAAATTTGCATTTCACCGTGATCAAGTCTGAAGAATGGAGAAGAACTTCGCGAAGTCACTTTCGCGGAAAACATTTACTAAAGGGAGTTTCCCCTCACTTTTGGAGTAAACAGCCATTAAGAGAGAAGTCGAATTTATTTTAACCTCCAGTTGCCATATTTGGAAAGGACAGACAACTCACTGTGCACAAAATAGGTATAAAAGGAGGCGCTCGCCGAGAGCAAACAAACACGCGTATATCCGTACGCAAAGGAGAATAAGAAAAATAAAAGAAAAAATAGGGAGAAGAAGTAGAAATGAAAAATTGGAAAGAAAGGAAAAAGTAAAAAGCAAATAAATAGAAGAGTCAAAAGAAAATTGGAGCATGGAAGATGGAAAATGCCAAAGAAAAAGCGGGAGAAGGGATAACTAAAGAAAATAGTATTATGAAAGAATATAAAATAAAACTTTATATAAAGTTCGTTGCAATAAGAAAGTTATACACAATGAAATTATACAAAAGAAAATTATGGAAAAAATAAGTTGTAAATATAAACATGGGAAAGTATGTTATAGAATAGGATGATATGCGTATGTAAAAAGTTATTTGAAAAGAAAATTATAGAAAGGACAAATAAAAAATGGATTATAAAGGCGAAAATAAAAGATATAGAAGTTATATAGCTGAAAATAACGAAGAGAAAAAAGAAAAGGGATGAAAGGGAAAAGAAAGTAAAGAGGATTGAAAAATACCAAAGAAAAATTCTTACTACCAAAATGACATCGCCTGTTGTATAGCTAAAAATAAGACGTCATGCACACTTTATTCCCTGAGGAAGTCTGTAGAATAAATAAGGTCCTTAAACAAGCACAAAATTTTTTTCCAAATAAACTAAGAAACAAAAACCAAAGGAAATCACAAAGTGTGAAACCGAATATGTTCTTCCTTAATGAGATTCATTCTCCGTTGAGAGCTCTTTTGACGTCCGTTTATTTCTTGTTCGTTTCTTTTTCACATTTTTGATTTTGCTTAAAACTTGAAGTTCGGCTTAATTTATTTCTTCCTATTTCTTTTACAGCACATTAAAAAACATCGCACGGTGAATTCTGTCCAGATTTTTTTTATTCTGAAAACTAGTTTTTATACTAGTTTTTTACTAAAAAACAAAATGCCACGATATAATCCTCTTGTAATTCTCAATCTTCTATCAGAGATGATCGATACTGAATTTAATCCTATGACTATGTTCTATTGTGGTGACTTAAATATTGTTCAATATATTAAAAAAATTTGAATTTTTTTTTAAGTTATCGTTCAAACAGGAAGACTGGAATTTAAAAAATTTTAAAACATCTCGCTAAAATTACAATTAAAATTGCTGTAACAATTTTATCTTCTTTCTCTTCGCATTTATTTGTGTATTTTCCTCGTTCACTATGCCGTCTATAAAAACCTTACAAAGGAAATATTGCAAGAAAGATGCTCTTAACAATCTAAGCAAAGATTTTGTTTAAAGTTTTAGAAAAACAAATTATCTAGCAGCAATATTAAACAAACCGCAAGCATACGTTCCATAATATATTTTTAACACACGAAATAAAATATAATTTCTATGAAAAGAAACAAATACCTTACCTATTATAAATTTTTATAATGTTAATAAAGTTATATATGTGACTCAAATATTGTATATTAAATATAAATATTTGGCATAGCCTTCTTTTTGACGACAATATTCTATATAAAGTTAATAAAATAAGTTCTACAGCGTTTCTCCATATCATTTGATTACAAACGACAATCAGTTATACATATAAATGCGAGTTTTCTTCGTAAATGCATATAATAGCGGTTTTTTTAAGTTATAATAGTAGTAGGGGGAAAGTGGGGATTCTGCATAACTGTGTGGTCCGCCTGGCTTAGCCAACTTAGCCAGGCGGACCACCCAAACCAGTTATGCAGAACCCCCACTTTCCCCCTACTAATGGTTCTCTGGTCTCTACGGTAAAAATCGCATAATGCTTAGTTTTTAGAATATGTATGTAAAAAAATTTAGTCAACACGAAGTTTTAGAAATAGTTCAATAACAATTATGAAAATGTAGAAGACGTAGTAACATTCCTGAATATAAAATACAATATCTTGATAAAACTCACCGTCCTGCATCGCCGTCGAACTATCTCCGTTACAGAAAATTTTCAGTATAAAATAGTAACGATTTCTTTCAATGAGTAAAATCGGGTCATAGTAAGCCAACAGGAGTCCCTCGTGGGCGTGGTTTAGTTTAGTTATTAATCTTTGCACTTAAAAAAAAGTAGCAGATAAGGTGCGTTTGGAGATAGATGATTTTGAAACCTCAAATGCCGTTAATTTAAAGTTAGGAAATATTTTTTTATTGTGTGTCCCATGGAATAAATGGTCTGGAAGAGAAGAATCATAAATACCTGCTGATATTTATTGCGCGGAAGGCAGATTCCATATTTCCTTGGAATTATCTGCTGTAAAAGGAACTGGGCCATAAAATGGACAAAAGGCTCCATTGATTAAGCTCCCTAAACCACCATATTCCAACTTAAATTCCGTTCTTTACCTATTTTATTGAACAAAAAAATATAAAAAACACATAGAAGCTTATTATTTTTGACTAATCCTGAAGCTAAACGAAGAGTTTATATTCACAGACATTTTTAACTATAATAATAATAATAATAATAATGTGGAAAATATAAACGTAA
The DNA here is from genome assembly GCA_006491805.2 of Dysdera silvatica. Taxonomy (NCBI): domain Eukaryota; kingdom Metazoa; phylum Arthropoda; class Arachnida; order Araneae; family Dysderidae; genus Dysdera; species Dysdera silvatica. The sequence continues at coordinate 3,317,345 of QLNU02015359.1, read as the reverse complement.
AAGTCAACATTAGATTTATTAGATGCATGCGAAGTTAGTAACATTGTCGAACTTTTTTTTTTTTGCCACTTATATACATTCGAGTTACAGCATTCGAATTACATACATTCGAGTTACAGCTTCACCCCCATACGAAAAGTTCACGAAAAGTAGTCAACAGTTAGAAATAACGGGAGCTGACGTCACAAACGGCCTAGCCGATTACAGCAGAGGGGGACTACAATTTCAGAACTTGGCTTTAGCGAACGTTTATCTGCGTTAAAAACAAGTTCTGAAATAAAGTCCACCCCTCTGCTGTAATGGGATAGTCCGTTTGTAACGTCACCTCCCGTTATTTCTAACTATTCCATCGGACTACTTTTCGTAAACGGACAGTACACCACTGGTTCCCCAAGCATGTATTGTGGCGCCCTGAAACAACACAGAAAAGCCTCCGTGGCGAGTTTTTTGTGAGTTTTTCGTGGGGGAATTTATTATACAATAATTTTTGCCACCCACGTTTATGTAGCTCTAAACTGGAGCTTTTTATTTATAGTTGGAGAAAAAGAGACGCCGTCCTCATCCTGGATTCGAACCAGGGTCTCTCCGTAGGAGTACGCGTGGGAGGCAAAAATTATTGTATAACAAAATTTAATGTTGATTCTCTGCTCCATTACGCACTGCACTAATAACAAATACTAAATGCTATCGTATGAGCGTTCACCAGCCAATAAACGTCGAGGAACGTTTATAAATATTAGCTGAGATCAGGGCCGACGAGGCCATAAAGCGATCTAGGCGGCCGCGTAGGACGGCAGGATTTTTGTGGCAGCACCACAATTCGGAATGAAAATGGAACTAAAATATATACGTATCTGCTTTACTTTTGAGAAAAGGTATTGTTTTAAGTAAGCAAGAACACTTATTATTATAACTGAATATTAACCCATTTGGAATTAATCTAATAAATTGAAATCAAAGCTGTAAACTACAATTAGTTTGGGAAATTGACAGTAATATAAATAACAGCTAATTTCATAAATTTCAATTACTTTTATATATTTCAAATAAAATTATTGCTTAGACAGGAGTGCCATTATAAAATTTGAAATAATGTTCGTGCTATATGTTATAAACAACATTATCAATTAAATTACTTGATACAAAATAAATTTTAATATTTATTACGCAAGCACGTTAAAAAACGACCATAACTTCCTTCTGGCATTTATCCAAAGCTCTTTTCGAGTTCAAAATAAATTTCACTATAAGTTATTTGCTCAAATGTGTAAATGTTTAATTTTTTGAAAAATAAATATAAAAGCCTTTTGTTTTGGGAATTTTATAACTTAAATACAGAGACGTAGCGTGTGGGGTGCCACCAGGGCGAAAGCCCTGGGTGCAAAATTTTTAGGGACGCAAATTTTCAATATTGGACTGGTGAAGTACTAACGGGTTTTAGAGGGCCCAATAGTTAACTTGCCCCAGGCGCTGGCAATTCCAGCTACGCCGCTGCTTACATGCACTTCAGAACAAGACCGTAGACGAAGCCGGTTTTAGAGGGACTTCCTCTATTTAAAATCTCTTATTTGAAAAATATTGTTATCTGCAAGATAAATTGCATTATGAGGAAGTTTTTCATTTTTAAAGTCCCATTTTGGAACCTTCCACACGGACCTTACCAAAGGTAAATTATTCAATACACATATTTTAGACGAAAACATTTGTAAATATTTAAGAGTATTTTATTAACATATACTCATTACAATGAACGCAATAAAACACAAATGAAGCTGTTGTAATATTTTATTAAAATTTAATTAACGACTGAGTGTAATCATTTTTTTTAAAAATACTTTTCAAAATTCTCTCTGCGGTTTAGGAACATTTTTATGAAGTAATATTTTCAAAAGATTTTTGAAAGTATTTTCAAAATTGAGAAATTTATTCCTGTTATCATTAAATATTTTCTTCCTTTATTTATAGAATATTTTTTACTAGGTGGGACATTCTGATATTTTTCATGAAAATGCAATTCTTCTTTCATGTTTGGTATCCATAATAGAATTACTTCTTCTTAATAGGACTTTTAATTGTTCATTTATTTTGGCTTATTCATGAGTACAACTTATTCATAGAACAGCTTCTTCATAGAATTTTTATGGAATATCTTATACATGGGCAGTTCTTCATGGGATTTTTTATGGAATGGCTTATTCATAGAACAGCTTCTTCATGGGATTTTTTTATGGAATTGCTTATTCATAGAACCCAATATTTATGATTTTTTATGGAATAGCTTATTCATAGAACAGCTTCTTCATAGGATTTTTTTATGGAATATCTTATTCATAGAACAGCTTCTTCATGGGATTTTTTTATGGAATAGCTTATTCATAGAACAGCTTTTTTATTAAAACTTTTATAGAATGGCTTCCTCATGTAATTTTTATGGAATAGCTTATTCAAAAAACATATTCTTCAAAGAAGAGCCTTTTGCTACTAAAATAGCCATTTCAGAGAATAGATTTTTCAGGGAATAGCTGCTTTATACAATAGAGTTTTTACAGAATAACCTTTTAGGATAAAAACTTTTTATGAAATAGCCGTTTCGTATAACAGCGTTTTTATAGAATATCCTTTTAAGATAAAAACTTTTCATGGAATAGCCTTTCATATTAGCCTTTTCACAGAATAATCTTTTTTTTTCTTTCGCAGAAGACCCTTTTCACAGCAATAAATTTAAAATCCTTTTCGAATTTTAATATTTTCTTGCATTTAGCATTAAAAACATAAAGGGAATCGACTGAGTTTGTTTTGTAGTCGAATTCAAACTTGACTTTCTCCATTTTATCTTTCTTATTTTTTTCCTTGTATGTCTGTAGCGTACGATTCTTGTTAATGTAAATAATCGTTATCATAATCGTATCGCGTTTCCCCGCAGTGGCGCTTGGGAGTTAGATGAATTGTAAAAGTCGCGCATGCGTAATATGTTCGCGTGTTCTACTTAAAAGTTAGCTATGCAGAGATTGAAGCTCTTAATGTTTTACTTTCGTTAGTAATAGTAACTAGCTCGAGTGAATGCTAATCATGATCTGTAATATTTATCTAGTAAGTTTTTTTAGTTACGTTAATAAATTCTATTAGTTATTTAAAAAGTATTTATTTGCCTAATACCTACACGGCAATATCTTAAAACATTGCAGTTTTAAATCACCCAGCATTGCAGCCCGTGGATAAATAATTGGAGTCAGATACAACCGTTATTTACCAAATCCGTGGTATGTAGGTTGGAAGCCGGTAATAGCTACGACATCGCTGTACCCTTCAGCAGCTAGGACATTGTATATGATATTGGTATTGCCTACCTTGTCACATTAACGCGTCCCTACTACAAGTAAGTCTCTTCATCTGTATACAACATTTCTGATTTCTGCTTGTTTTCTCAGCTCCTCTTCTCTCTTTTTTCTATTTCTACTTTTTCAGCTTTATCTTACCTATTCCCACGTAGTTTTAAATAACTTACAACCATTTCAGCTGTTCTTAGAAGCATATAATAAACACGCAATGAACGAATTTCAGTGACATTAACATGATAATATATATGTATGATACATCTTCTCTTTTTGTGGTTAGGGTAACAATCTCACAAGCAAAACAAAAGAAAGTTCATCTGTTATTCTTTTAGTTTTATCAGGCTTTAGACCCTGGTAGTCGTCTCTGTCAATTTGTTACGTTTTTTCCCCTTTAACTGACGTAACAATTAACGTAGGAGTTTCTTTTAAGTCCTCGGGTGTAATAGTGTTTATAATGTGGATAAATCATTGCACTATATAATTTTCTCACAAAACAGCAATATTCGTAATAAACTTCGTTTTTGCTTTGTTATCTTCTTTCTCGTAAAATAAAAACGTTCCATTAATCTCCATCAAATTTCATGTCGTCAAGATCACTTTACATCTCTCTTATAGCTACGCACAGCTGTTCCTGTCATTATTATTTAAATTTTCTTTCATTATTTAATCCCGCTCGTACAGCAATTACTATTAAGGCAGACTTTCATAACGATGACTAATGAGGGAAGGTGATAAGGAATTGGATAGGTATGTAAAAAGAATTGCTCAAGAAGTATTTCAAAATCATCGAAGAGAGAAAAACAATCACTGATATGGAAGAAGTCGATTAGAGATAGAGGAAAAGGAATTGGGAAATTTTAATCTTTGATTATTGTAAAAATTGTGCTAAACTTTCTTCATGATATTATTCTATAGGGTTCTATTTAGCACGCAACATATTAGGGTCTGCTCTCTTCTTGGTGAGGACCACTGTCTCTTCGTAAATGAAAGAAGTTAATTACATTTTGCCATTTTTTCTGAAACCAGTGGCGTATGGGCTTCTTTTTTTCTCTCTCTGGCATGTTCTGGAGGTCGTCTTCTGACAAGATTTCTAAATGATTTCCAGCCGAAGGTGCATCCTGAGCATTCGCTTGCTTATCCTCACTCCAGGTTTCGTTACTTGCGGACGATTTGACTTGACAAGTAATGGCCTTTCTTCATGTCTTTTAAAACCAATGGCAAACGGATTTCTTTTTTCTCATTTCACCATTTTCATACTCGTTGTCATTAAAAAGTTCGATAAGACTCTTATCTCTAGAAAGAGTGAGTACTCCTTACAAATGTCCGTTTGATTCTTCCCAGAACAATTACATCCGGGAGTATCAACTGAACCTGTGGGTGTTTTACGAACATTCAGTTGCTTGCTCTTGAATTTTAGTTTCAGCAGAAAGCTATGCCCTCCATTTGTCTCATTTCGAAAGATATCACAGGGATCAGGCACAAAGCTTCCAGCATCGTTAAGGAGTAGATAATGTGTGGCTTCTAATTATACCACATGCATCAGTGGTTCAAGATATATGAACCTCGTTGCTTCCTCTATCCATTCCTTATACACCGCAAAAGATGGATATGATAGTAAAAGTGTTGGCAACACACTACTGTAAACTATATGTTTAAAATTAAAGTTAAACAAGTTAAAGAATAAGTTTGGTACGAAGATTGATACACGAACCGGAAATATGTACGCTTTGAAGTCCTCCTCCTCAAAATTTTCAGACAGTGAAAATCCTGTAAATGCTTCTAGAATTAAAATATGACATGCCCACAAATCAAATGCCGGCCTATTGAGCTTCTTCTTGTAAAATGCTTTTGGAGGACATAAGATTAGCAATAATGTTGCCTCGTCAACTTCGACATGTGACGAAGCATTTCTGGTGCAAGTAAAGCCGATCCATCGAAGTCGATTAAAGTGGTTTTTTTTAAATTCAAGTGGCAAAATGAATTCGAATGCAGGCAATCTAATTCTGCCAGAAGATTGAAGATCCATCTCTTCGTGCAAGAGATGGCCATTGGATGCTCAAGAAATAAATTACTTTTCGAACAACTGAGCAACGAGTTGAAATACAGAGGCATCAAAATAATTTTTGTATTAACCGCCGTTGTTGTCATTTTATTTACTTCTACAATGTTCCGTTGCTGGAGCTTTGGCCACAACTCAATTTTAATTAAACGTAAATTTCCAAACGTTATTACTTTTAAGGCTTTCATCTCTCTCGTTATCGGTTTTCATACTTTAACAACATCGCCGTATATTCCGCTTCCCAAGTTGCTATTAAGATGGAAATTGTGTAATGTTGCAGGTGCTTTAAAAATTCTTCGATTTGCAAAATAACTTGACGTAGAACTACGTGGATAAGATTTACAATAAGAAACAACGTTACAAACGTAAATAAAGCTTTACCTACGCTTGTAACCTTGTTTCTTATTATAAATTATTTTAATTGTTGCTCCCGGGTCTTTATCAAGGCAAGCCACCTTTTCTTCAACTCTGAAATCGACATCGCGAAAAATATTTTAGCTTCTACATTGGTTTTTAGGAGAATTGTGACGAAAAATTAAAATTTTAAGGACCTGCATTGTTTCAAAAAACATAGCGGGCAACTTACATTGTTGTTCGTAATTTTTTTCAAATTCAAAATACCAGTGTCTTCATTGTTATTTTTTCTTTTATTGTTAAGCTCGTTTTGAGGTAGATATTTTAGCAAATTAGTTGAAAATGCTAATATGCACATTTATATTTAGAAGTACGTTTTTTTATCTGTGCCCATTTTGCACCTCGACAATGTCGAAACGTTTCAGTGCAGGGTTGTCATAATTTAACGTTTGTTATTTAGATCCTGATAGCGAAAAACCTATTGCGCCAAACTATTCCGCTAAACTGAACCAAATTTAGTGTACATATTCCTTGGGCCATGGAATTGGGATTTCAAAAAATAATAATAATAAATAAAAATAAAAAATAATTCAAAATTTTACCACCACAAGGGAAATTGGCACAACTATCCTCATTTTCACTCAAAAACAATTCTATGGGCATTTAGTGAATATGAGAAAAGCTGAAAATATGCTTCGCGTTTGTTTGATGAAATTGATGCGCTATGCTAGCTTAACGTAATCGTGCTTTTTTTGGTAAAATTCTGTTATAAAAAAAAGTGCTAATACTAATTACAAAGACCTCGGAAATTTTTTGAAGTTTTTTCTGCTTTAAACGAAAATCCCATGGTCCCAAGAATAAGTACATAAAATTTAATTCAATTTTGCCCAATAGATCTTCCGCTATCGGGCTCTATCCATCTCATGCTAAATTATAGCCATCCTGTACATTGCAGACTCAAGTAATAGACAACCAGTGGAAGTGCGTTCTTTGAGTGCTAATTACAGTTTGCGCCTGCGCAACATGCCGTAGCGCAATTAGTAATGTACAAAATTAATTGCGCGGGAAGTGCGCTGAAGGAAAACGCGCTTAAAATGCATTTGTCTGCGACAAATGTAAACTAATAAAAAAAATTGGCCGCGTTGTTTTACTTAAATACGATATTTTCTCACAATTGTAAAAAATTTTAATAACGATACGTATCTCGAACGTATCTCGGGAACGTATCTCGTTCCAGTAGTTATAATTTTTCCTTAAGGTTAAGAAGCATGCCCGAGAACGAAGCTTCTCCTAAAATCTTATTTAAAATACGGTCAAAATATAATATTTTTTAATTCAAAATTTTTAATTTTAGACATATATTTCCATATTTTTGCGAAGTACAATTTGAAACTATTGTCATAAATATTATCAACTATTTTTTTCCGCATTAAAAAATTAATATTTGGCAATTAAATATGCCTGTCTTATGTCCTCCCTTCAGCACACTTTTAATTTTGCATAAATTTTGATCTTTAACTTTGTGTACTGAAAAATAAATGAAATGAAATATATTCTTATATTTAATAAGCGGGTCAAGAAGGATGATAGGTATTTTGAGGTTCAGACTGATATGGTCTACAAATAATCATCTGGGATTTCTTCACTTAAATGGGAAAATATTCAGACACATATAATCAATCCTACTTATTTACCCATGAGCGATTTTCCACCAACTAGAATATTCTTAATATCAGGAATTTTTTCTCATCATAGCCACAGGTGTATCAATATTAGATAATAAATTGCTCACAAAGAAAAAAAATGATTTCACCGTGCCTGGTGGAAACCGAACCCAGGAACCGGACATTAAGATGTCGTGGGTTCCGTTCCCATCAGACATCGTGAAATCATTCTTTTCTTTGCGAGAAATTCATCATCTAGAATATTTTTGTACAGTGCCGACGGCTCTTCAGTTTTTGTTTTGACCGCTAAGAGAAAGGTTGCATATACACCAAGTACTATTTCCATACTTGGGTACAATGTAAAATGTGCATGCGCCCCGGATTAGGCAGGAGAGTCCTAGATTCTCAGGGGTGTGACAATTTGAAAATGATAGGACTCAATTAGTTTTAAAAAAAGATCATGTTTCGACGTTAAAGTGGAAAAGGTTGAAGGTTAGAAAGAAGAAAGCATAAGCTAGGCACTTATACAGTTCACTTTATAAAATATTTTGTATCATATAAATATATAAAAATAATATGAATAATACAAGTATATATGCTACCGTCAAAGCTCCCTGCAAGCATAATATAGAATACCTAGACGTATTTAGGAGAAGTATGAAATGACTATTTTATTTAAATATTTTAGTACTTTCCATAGGCATTGTACATAATACATGCGCATTCTATAAAATGCCGAAAGTTGGACGTCAAATTATGAAATGCTTAGATTTTCACACATTTCCTAGTTATTCTATCAATTTATAAGGGTATTAATCTAGATATTCTATCAATTTACTGGATTCTCAAGCAACCTGGAAAACCTGGAAAATCTAGAATTGTCAGGGAATTTGAAATCGTCTCTAAAAATCAGGGAAAACGAGATATTTTGGTCAAATCTGGAATAGTCAGGTAAAGCCTTCCTAACTTCCGTTTTAAAAATTAAATTTCACTCTAACGTGAAGCTGTTCTCCCCAAAACTAAAATTCAATTTAAAATTTTGCTTGAGATTAGTCGGAGAATTTTTGACAGGTAAGGGTCATTCCATGTCATATCAACACACAATTTTAATAAAAATTTTACCTCATCATCTCATGCTTTCCATTTAAATACCAGTGTTCAATAGACTTTTATTTTTTGATAAAACTAAAATTCATTTCAATAAAATTGAATTTGATTTACTATATACCAAAGCCTGACCTGACCTGACCGAGAGTGAATGTAAACAAATTATCTTCTCTGCTAAATTTGTTGATTTGAAGGCTATATCTTTTGGTTTGTGCCTATATTTTATTACAGAGATTGGGTTGATGCGGACGTTTCCTTGTGAACTTGCCTCTTTGATAGTGAAGATCAACTTTTGCCATTAAGTGAGTGATTTATTTTACATCGCTTCGCGAATATGGGCGGACATTTTGAATTCTGGAACCGGGTGTTTCCCCAATTGCCACTCTAGTGATTTTTGAGCCAAATTACACTAAATTTAACGATAACAATGCCAAAATGCGATTTTTGCTCCGGGGATATTCTTGGGGAGGAGGATTTGATTAAATGTCAACAGTGCAATTGTACTGGACATTTTTACTGTGTTGGACTTGTGGAGCAGGTCTTCAGGAAACTTACAAGACAAAAATGGAGATGTAATACCTGTCTCACTCCTGCGTCCACTCATTCCTCCACTAATCCTATAGATTCTGGCTCGGGAGTTGTTTCTTCAGATGATCTAACTTGCCAGATTAAGGCACTAAGGAGTGATATTACTCGATTGCTACCACTTCTGGATCTTGTACGCTCTTTATCGGAGACGATTGAGTCAAGCCAAAAGGAACTTGGCGAGATTCGTGGGGAGATAACCCAGCTGCGTGAGGAAAGAAGTATACTGATGAGGGAAACCTCGAATCTGAAGTCTGAGTTTGATGTTTTAAGGAGATCTTTTGTTGAATTGCAGCAGAGGAGTTTTGCTACTAATCTGGAGATACAGGGATTCCCGGAGATGGTGGAGGAGTCCTGCACCGATATCGTGATCGGTATTGGGAAAGCGTTGGACTGTCCGATTTCACCTAGTGACATTGTTAAATGCCACCGAGTTGGTAAACATCCGGGTTCGAGTGGTCGTCCAAGAAAACTGGTTGTCCGTTTTGCCTCTGAAACATTTAGAGACACTGTGCTTTCCAGGATGAAAATTAAAAAGAAGATCTTCTCAAATGATACTGGACTTATTGGAGAGAGGGAGAGAGTTTATGTTAACGAACACTTATCACCTTATTATGCAAAATTGTTCTATCTGGCCCGACAATTTAAATTGAAAAATAACTATAAATTTGTATGGCATAACTATGGAAAAAAATTTTTGAAGAGAAGTGAGACCGCGAGCCCAATACTTATTTACTCCGAAAACGATTTACTTATTCTAGTACGTTGACTTGGCAAACATTAAAATCATCCTCTTATGATTTTGTTAACTTATCGGATTTGCGGTCTCTTCTTCCTCCTATTTACAATCTTTCCTTCCTTAATATTAATGTTCGTAGTATTTTTTTCAGCCTCTGATCGAATTACGATCTTTTTGGATTCTCTCTCTTTTGATCTTGATATATTGTGTTTTACGGAAACATGGTGCTCCGAAAATGAGACGTTTGATTTGCCAGGTTATCGTGTTTTTTTCTCAAATAGACATCGGGGTGTGGGCGGTGGTGTGGCCATCTATACAGCTTATCGACTTCACCATTTTCTTTATTGTAAAGATTTAACATTTAGTTTGCCATTTTTGGAGGCAGTTACAATTGAAAGCAGTAACCTATTACTAACAGTTTTATATCGACCACCGGATGGGGCTTTTAATCTTTTTTTGGAGAAATTTTCGGGAATTTTGGATTATGCGATTACAAACAATAATTTTTTGGTAGTGACAGGAGATATTAATGTTGACCTTTTGACAGATTCACCCAGATCTCAATTACTGCGGGACATCGTTCTTTCTTCTGGTTTTAAAAACTTGATTTATTGTCCTACTCGAATCACTAGCACCTCCCAGACCCTTCTTGATCCCTTTTTCACTAACTCGAAATATGGAGTTTCATTTGTTCTTGATTATTATTTAAGTGACCATCTTGCTTCAATCTCCTTTCTCCATTTCGATGATACTTCCAGACGAAGTGATTTACCTCTAAATAATTTAACCAGAAACTTCAATGATTTAAACAAAACAAAGTTTAATGACTTACTATCTTCTGTTAATTGGGATATAGTTTTTTCTACCTCTGATATAAATCTGCAATATAGTCGTTTTCTTGAAATTCTAACCTCCCTTTATGAAATGGCATTTCCTCTAGCCCAGTGTTTTCGGAGAAAAAGACAGCGCAAGCCATGAATTTCACAATTTCTTCTTCGGAAAATTAGATATAGAAACCAACTTTTTAAAAGATTTTTGACCTCTCGCTGTTTAACAGATCTCGGGGAGTTTCGATCTTATAGGAATTTACTTTCAAAGGATCTTAAAAGAGCGAAATCACAATATTATTTTGATTTATTTAATAACATTAACTTACGCCAAATTTGGTATTATTTCAATAAACTTTCTTATGCATCTCGTACTGGTGGACATTTTTTATCAAAAATTAATTATCGGGGCAATCTTTTTCTAGTCCTCAGAGTATTTCTAATGCATTTTCTGATTATCTACAGAGCCATCCTTTGGAGTTATTAAATTCTCTTCATTCTACTCGAGTGGACTCTTCAGACTTTCTTCGGCTTTCCCCTGGTGTAGATCATTCTTTTGTGATGGAACCTATTGACCGTGTTGAACTTCTGAGACGTCTTGCCTCTTTGAATGTTAGACATTCGCCTGGATTTGACGGAATATCTCCTCGAGCTATTGTGGCGGCTGCGGATCTCCTGGTTGATCCTATTTTAATTTTATTTAATAATTGTTTTGAACAAGGTATTGTTCCAGACTTACTGAAAATTACTCGTATTACAATGATTTATAAAAAAATGGGATCGAAACGATCCCGGGAACTATAGGGCGATCTCAATTTTATCTGTTTTTGCCAAAGTTTTTGAGTCATTACTTAATACTAGACTAATTAAATTTCTTGAACATTTTAATATTCTACATCCTAATCAATTTGGATTTCGTACTGGGATTTCTGTTGAGACTGCACTTTTACATGACCATAATATTATTTCCTCTGCCCTTGATAATCGCTTGTTTACTATTGGAATCTTCTTAGATATAACTAAAGCTTTTGATTCCGTTTCTCATGATATTTTACTTGAAAAACTTAAATATATTGGTATTCGTGGTGTTACTCATTCTCTCTTTTCATCTTTCCTTCAAAATCGAAGACAGTTTGTTGCAATGACTGGTGGTGCCTCTGAACTTTCCTTGGTCAATATTGGTATTCCTCAGGGTTCTCCTTTGGGTCCCACACTATTCTTAATTTACATTAATGATTTACTATCCCTTTCATGTATTCCTTCTACAATTTTATTTGCAGATGACACTTCTATTTTTTTTGTTGGTGACTGTTTGGAGGATCTAATTGTTATTGCTAACACTGCGCTCTATGATATGACTGAATGGTTTCTAGCTAATAAACTTACGATCAATACACATAAATCATCAACTGTGGTTTTCACACGATCAAAACGTGACATTTTTCCAATTTTACCTATTATTTATGATGGTATTGTAATAAAATTTTGTGATGAGGTAAAATTCTTGGGTATAACTTTCACAGCAGAACTGCTTTGGAACCGCCAATACGATAATGTTTGCCTAAAGGTCTCAAGGACCATTGGAATGATGACGCGATTTAGGACTTCTCTTCCACCTAGGATTGTTCTGACGCTCTATCATTCGTTAGTGGCCTCATTATTCAATTTTGGGTTTTTGATCTTTGGTCTTTCTACGAGTACAAACACAGTTAGATTATCACGACTTCAAAATAGATTTTTTACAATTTTCTTTCCAAATCGATTTAATCGATCTGATCCTTTGACATTTTACTCATCTTTTAATATCATTCCAGTAACTTCACTATATTGCTATTTAATGCAGATCTTAATGTTCAAACGAATTATTTTTAATTTTCTTGGGGACTCGATATATTTTGTTCCATTTACTCCACAATATGATCTTGGATCAATACCTATGTTTAGAATACCACACACTCGTACCAATATTGGTGGAACCTCTTTGAACTATATTGGTCCAAAAATTTGGAATTATATCGGTCATAACCTCCCTTACATTCATTCCCTTTCAGAATTTAAGCGCATGGTTCGAGAAATTATTTTTTCCTCGAATTTTTCTGCCCCTTACCGATGTTCAGCCATTTCTCTTTTTGCTGTTTTTTATTTATTGAAATTACACATTTACTTAATTAATAAATAGCATGGTGCTGATGTTAACAGGTATTTTATGTTTATGGGGGGGCACTGGACTAGTCAGATCAGTTAAACTGGTCTTTTTCCGGTGTCTCCAATATCTTTGTACAATTGCTTCCTAATTTTTATTTTTAGATAATTTTGTATTAAGTTAAATGTAATACGTTAATCAAATTCAAAGTTTCATGAATCACGTATTGTAATATGTTGTACATTGATATGAATAAAGATGAATAATAATAATAAAGAAGAGATAATACTTCAATATAAGTTAATATTGTTTAATGTTTATGTTTCAATTTATGAGTTTGTTTTTCAACATATTTATTGTCAATACAAAAGTTTTTGGCGTATAAATTTTAATTCGCCATTTTAATGTTCCTACCACTGATTGGGAAGGGGGCGACGGGTAGGAAGAGGGCGGCAAAAATAGCCTAGGGACGGCACAATAGTAAATACGTCTATGCGGCCAAGGACCCGTGAAGTGTAGTTGCAAGACCAAGTGCCGAAATTCGAAGTATTTTTATATGAAAAAGACAGCTAACTGCAATTTAGATGCCATTCCAATCTGTCTTATAGCAACAAGTAGTTCAGCACTGATCCTTTTTCTTTTCTGTAGAAAAATTCCGTATCTTATGTCTTCTATTTTTTGCACTTTAATAATCATTTTTCCAATAAAAGCTTTTTTCGCAATTGCCGAAGTAGTATTTGTCATTATATACAAATAATGCATAGGTATTCTATACAATGTCTAGGGAAAGTATGTAAAATATTAAAATAGACATTTTAAACTTTGCCTGAAAACGTATATAATTTACGAAATAATATAAATATATATACATGTAAATAATATATTTATATGTGACTAATTTAAATATATGTATATGTAACTAATTTAAATATATGTATATGTAACTAATTTAAATATATGTATATGTAACTAATTTAAATATACATATATGTGTAAATAATATATATATAGAGAGAGAGAGAGAGAATATTTTGTCCGTCGTTGATCAGTTCTTCTTGCAGTATTCCCAACCCATCGCCATTTCAGCCTTTTTACTTTAACAATGATGTCCTCTACTCTAGTTTGCTCTCTCACCCAAGTGTTTCTTTTTCGATCTCTCCTAGTTATTCCAAGCATGCACCTCTCCATGCTCCTTTGTGTTGTCTGTAACTTTCGTATTGCTCCAACTGTTAGACTCCATGTCTCTGATCCATAAGAGAGGACTGGCAATACACACTGGTTGAAGACCTTTCTTTTTAGACACAAAGGTAAATTTCTTTTCAAGATAAAATTGCTTCTTCCGAATGCACTCCAGCCAAGTTTAACACGTCTGTTGAGTTCTTTCATAATGTTACCTTTCATTGGAATCGGTTTTCCAAAGTAAATATATGAATCAGTAACTTCTTGCTCAATGTTGTCAACTTGTATATTTATTTTCTCTGCGAAATCATTGAACTACTTCCAGAAGACAGTCTTTAATTCTTTTGTTGATTAAGAAGCCAACACCACTTGTTCTTCCAGTTTCCGTTCCTCTATAATAAAACAAATGTCCACTTTTAAGTTCCACCAACTCTTCACCTTTTCTTCTAACTTCACTGAGTCCTACAATGTCCCATTTGATCTTGTCAAGTTCTTCTTCCAATTCCTGAAGTTTTGCTTCAGAAGCAAGGGATCGTCCATTAAACGTAGCCAAGGTCAATAACAAACGGCAGCCTGGGCCATTCCAGTGATTCTTAGCACCCCCTGCTTTCATGCCACACTGACCGCTGCCTTGATCAGGAGCACTCCAGCACCTGGAGACTAGGGGCCATGGTTTCTGGTGTGTCAACATAATGGAGGAATTAGCCATAATTTCACCACGCTGGCTAGACGGGTTGGTGAATTAGCCCTCCCCTTCCGCCTTTCTATCCGTGTAGCAAATATTAATTTGCCACATAAATAGAAAGCTCAGCCTGCACCACTTGAAGGCGGGGTAGGACACTAGGTTACTGGCCTGGCCGGTTCCACACATCGTCACATACGTTCAGCGTGTGGGTCTCCTTCCAGTTAGATACCAGCAACCCTTTTGCAGGCCATATATATATATATATATAAGGAAATATAAATAGATATACGTTGATAATATAATATTACTTATTAGAGCAATATATAGTAATACTTAATATGTTGATTGAGCGTTCTTTATTCATATAAATATTTTTTATTTAAAATGTGTTGGTGAGGCGATTTACTTAATGGGGGTGGGGCACAGTTCGTTCGCTTAGGGCGCCAATTTTGCTTGCGCCGGCCCTGGCTGAGATACGGAAGAACGCTTTGTTCATTTCATCGCGGGTCGGACAATTCCCATTTTCGAATGAAGAGATGATTCACCCCTACTTTCGGTGACACCCTTTACATAAATTTATATATGTACAGTATCTCCTGCGTGTATTGTTTCTCTCTTAAGGACCCTGTTCACTAGGAAACAGATATGAATAATTTTACCGAAGACATTAAACTGGTATCATCTAAAAGTTTGTTTGTTTGGATTTGTATGGCGCAAGAGCATCTTGGCTATACTGTGCCAGATCTGCTAAACGAATGAGAATAATAAAATAGCAAGTAATGCAATCCATTTCAGTTAAGCGAATTCGAGCAGTGGAAATTCTGCCATACATTACACTGCAATGTTGCATTTTAACGTTAACAAAGCATATGAAGCATTCTCATTGGCTTATTGAATGTCCGAAGTATCCGTAGACGTTTTTACGAAATTTTAAGTATTTTTAAACCAACTTTTTTATTCTTTTTAAATTTCAGTAAAATGTTGAACTTATTAAGCGCGTTAAAAACCAAACTGGCTGTTCTGTAGAATATTATGTATATATAGAGGTAGAATTATATACGAGTTCTTAATACATTGTGAACGAATACTCATTAAATGTATGTTGGTTCTTGAGAACTTCCAATTTTCGCCCTAATTAGTTGCCGTTACAGATACGAGTACGATCTTTCATTAAATATTTAAATAAAGATTTTTCGGTAACTGCTAATATTTTATCCTAAAAGCAATTCTCTGCGGACTTATTTGCCCTGCAAATTCAATAAGCGCTGACGGCTAACTGAGGGATATTTGCAGAAAGCTAATGAACGACTTTCGTGAAAAATACTGAACTCCAAACACACTGCAAACTCTATTTTAACACTAAACCTACAGACATTTCATGTATACCTAAATCCTACCATGAGCGGTCAAATGCCCGCTTCAAAAAAAAAAAAAAAATGTATCTTAATATAGAAAGAGATTTTAGCCAATTGGATAGTAAACAAAATATTTTTTTCTATTTAGAAAAGTTTTATTTACATTTATGCATTTTCAGCACATTTTTACAAATTACAGTATTTTGTATTGCACATTTTCCACATACGTATTTTTTACATTTTATACAAATTTTGTTAGTCTTATTGCCTTTACAATATCTTATTTGACAAGCTTTCCGTCCAGATGAATCTATAGCTGTATTTGTTATTGTTTCTGATGAACATTCTTTGCTTAGCTGTCTCTCCTTCTGATATTCGGTCCCAAGCTCTTCTGCCAATTGAAATAAAAGTTCTTGCCTCGATATTTCTTCACCCGTCGTTTCTTTGTATAAAATCCAAGCATTTATCCCGGCTAAATCTAAGATATTGAAAAATACCTGTAAAGGCCATCTTTGACATTTAGATTTTACACTATATTTTCTGGCCATTTGATCGGTTACATCTACACCGAATTTTGTGCTATTGTAAAATCTAATTGTCTCTGGTATACGGGTGTCACTTTTTTCAATTTCAACGGATGAATGCATTGAACTAAGTATCAATACTTTTTTATTGGGTTTAGCTTTGTAAATTGTAAGAATAAAATCATTCGATTTGTATAATATTGTTGAGAAGCGTGTCATACTATCCTTTGCTGTCTCGCTAATTTTGGTAGCTCTCTTTTATTTCTGCGAATAGTTCCAACAAGCGTAGTTTTTTTTGCTTGAAGTTTACTCGCTAATGACACGCTTGTAAAAAAATTGTCAGTTGTTATATTTCTCCCATGGCCCGTATATGGTTCTGCTAATTTCAAAGTTACAAACTCCCTAAGTGGGACCGATGATTCTCTCCCTTCATCTTTTCCCAAATATGGAAAGCCGTTTACTATATACTTACTACTTACATCGGAAGCCAACCAGAATTTTATGCCAAATTTGTCCGGTTTATTGGGCATGTATTGAGTAAATCTACAAAGTGCTTTTGTTGGAAACAATTGTTCATCTATAGAAAGATATGCTCCTGGTTTATAACAGTTTTGACTGGTTTCGATAAATTTGTACCAAACTTCAGAGATCAAAGCGAACTTATCGTCTTGTAAGCGTTGGCTTCGTTGATTTCTGTTGTCAAACCGAATAAACCTCATGATTTCTGTAAAGTCATTTCGGCTCACAGTTGTCGAGAAAAATGACGGACCCCATTTCTTGTTCCATAAATATGATAGATCCATATTTTTAGCCTCACGTGCGCCGCGTGCATATAGAAGTCCAATAAATGCATATAATTTTGCAATAGATAAATTCTGTTTCGTTTTCAACACTCCAAATGCCTCTAATTCCGTATATTTTCTTACATGTTCAATCATGTTATGATCAAGAATCAAGGAAAATGCCGACTCAACTCTGCCCTTTATAATATTTCGTTTAGCGTATCCTGTCGGTCCTGATATTTCCTTGAAAATATTATAAATCGGTGCTCTTCCGCGATTAAACCCTTCTTTTATTTTTTGCCAAACAGTTCCGTCCGTAGTAGTTTCAATCTCTTCCTCATTTTCACTTTCGGAACTAACTATAAATCTCTTCCTTTTTTGTCCTCTTCGTGTATTCAAAATATTCTCTTCGTCCGTATCGCTGTCCAATAAGTCACAATTATTTTCCGCTGTATCATTATCAATATCGAAAACTTCTTGGTCATCTTCCGAACAATCCTCGTCGATATTATTTATTTTGTCTAATAAATTGATATTTCTTGAATGTCTTGACATTTTTGGGGATGAATATACAAATGCTAAAGTAAAAACTAAAATATCAAAATATAAATCTAACGGGGAAAAAACATTGGGAACATAAATAAAAAAAATTCAAATGTAAATCATATCACAAAATATTGTTGGCTCTGTTCACTTTGTTGAAACTAGCACTTATAACACGTAATGATCTCTATTATATGCTCTGTGAAATTTTGATGCTCTCTGTTCGGATCGCAAGATCGTACTCTCGTACAAAAAAAAGCTAGGCATTTGTTCCAATCGCGCGTTTGTTTACACTGTAGATCCACAATTACATTGTGGACTCGTAAAACAACTTCAGGAATGCGCTTTCCGAAGAATATAGTCGTAAATAACACGAATTGGTCAAATGACCGCTCGTGGTAGACTAGACATGCTATGAAATTTTTTCGGAAAGTAAACAATAAAGAAAGTTGTGAATATTGAAAAATGGGTTGTATGCATATTATAGGAAAAGTCAATAAGTTACATGGTGATACAGTAACGTTGTATACAAGAAATTCTAAACGACATTTCAAAAACGGTCATTTGACTGCGCGTGGTAGGTTTAGTGTTAAGAGTCAAAATTTCCGGAACTGTGGGTGTCCTTTATTCGGAGATAACAGTGTACTTATATCCAGCGGGATCAAAACAGAAATAGTTAGCTAAAAAAAACAAGGCAGTTTTTGAAGTGAAAACCCTTAAACTGAAAACCGAGCATTGCAAGAGAAATGGTTAACTGCTAAGAAACAGAATTTTCAAAGAAATACTGCGAAAACACCACAAAAGATCTATTGAACGTCCTCAGAAAAAATAGATTAAATCAAAAATTAAGCCAACATAAAAATGAAAAGCTCAAAAGTGGCAAGAGAAAGATCTTTATCTAGGAGTAAATTTATAATGGTCGAATATAGCGCAAAAACAACATAACCAAAACGTGGAACTTCTCAAACATTAAAAGTGTTAGGGACCATTCGATACAATTAATACATACGATGAATAATACGATACCATACGATGAATAATACGATACCATACGATGAATAATAAATACGATATCATACGATGAATAATACCATACAATGAATACCATGTGATGAATAATACGATACGGTGAATAATATCATACGATGAATAGTACGACACGATAAATAATACCATATAATGAATAATACCATACGATGAATAATAACATACGGTGAATAATACCATACGATGAATAGTACGACACGATGAATAACACCATACAATGAATAATACCATACGGTGAATAATACGATACGATGAATAATACCACACGATTAATAATACCACACGATGAATAATGCCACACGATGAATAATACCATACAATGAATATTACGATACGATGAATAATACCATACGATAAATAATACCAACGAAACAATACAGAGTTTCACCAGGAGATTCCATAACAAACAGTTATTTCGACACTGGCGTAAGGTTTAAAAACACGATGTTGTCAAGTGACGGCAGAATTTCTGCCTTCACTTGACAAAGGGAGCAGTTGGCTCCCGAAACGTCGTGTTTTTAAACCTTACGCCAAGTCTGCAGAATTCTGCCTTCACTTGACAAAGGGAGCAGTTGGCTCCCGAAACGTCGTGTTTTTAAACCTTACGCCAGTGTCGAAATAACTGTTTGTTATAAATAATACTATACGATGAATAATATCCTACGATGAATAATACCCTACGATAAATACTACTATACGATAAATAATACGACACGATAAATATTCGATGGTTTAGCTACGTAGGGCCGTAACGACACAGCGGCTAAGCAAGTTATGTATAAACCCAGAGGTTGCTAGTTTGACTCCAACACAAATAAGTAACCTTTTATTTTCTTTACACAAGTCATCCTAAGTTCCATATAAAAATGAAGTGCAGAAACTTAATCGCATTAAAATACAACATTAGTAATTTGTATATCGGTTTTACAACGCAGGGACCGTTAAGGTCATGTTGCGCCGGAACCTACGATTTTCTGTGAACTCCGAACTTCTTGAAGACTAGGGAATCAACCCCCGGACCACAGTTAGTTGGTGAGCCTCTTTTTGCCTTAATTAGCGTTGGGAAAACGGCGCGCTATGCGAACGCTTTAGCACATCACTACCGAAAGGACAAATATTCGTTTGTTTGTGGTTTTATGGCTCAAGGACTACAATGGTCATATGCTGGGGCGAGTATAATGGTCATTTGCTATTTTCCGAGGAATTTGAACCTCTGGACCTATGATTTTCCGAGGAATCTGAACCTCTTAAGGCCTAGGGAACCAAACCCCCGACTACAAAGCGATCTTTATGAGATCTCTGAGTAAGCGTTCTTTGCACCATTGGGAGTCAAACTCATGTTATCAACGCACTAGGCGAACGCCATCGCAGGAAGGCCAAATATTCACCATAATATTTATAATAATTAGATATTCAAGAAAGGAAAACCCTATAGAAGCATTCATTGCCTCGTAACAACAAGCAAATTACTTAAACTTTATAAAAATGGAACAAACACATTTTCATAAATAGCGGACTAAGTTTCAAAATCTTCACAAAAAATTTATCTTCTGCTATTTAAGAAACTTTGTGTAAAAGGAAAACTGTTTGTGGTAAAGATTTTGCTCGCATAACAGTTTTTATTTTCTCATAAAACATGTTTATTGCGGAAATAAAATTGAAAGGTCCTTATCGGTGAGTTTTATTGCAAAACTTTTATTCATAAGAAATCGATCATCAAACTTATTGATAGTAAGACAGAAATGTTTATTTTTCATCTGGCAATTGTAATCGATTTCTTTTACAACGTGATTTTTTACGTTGATGATGATAATATTTTTCATATAAAGGTACTAACTGTTTGAGTTTTAGCTTATGGTTTAGGGTCGTGTTTTTCAACCGGCGGGCCGCGGACCTATACTGGGCCTTGACATCAATTATTCCAGGCAGCGAGATATTCCCCTGGAATTTTTATTTTAGTGTCTCAAGTACTTTGCATGAATAAATACTATTTGACACTCAAAATATTCTGAGGAAAACATTATCTCGAGAAGCTCAGAGCCAGAAGCCCCGGATAATATCCATGCAGAAAAGGCCAGTAAGCGAGCCGTGTATTTTTAAATTTTAGGAGTGATCATGAATGGTCGGGAATTTTTAGTAAAGCCGTAGCCAGAATTTAATTTCGGGGGCTAAATATTTTTACAGCATGTATTGATACAATCACAGCATGGAAGGACATAGCTGATTCCCATTAAAAATTTAGTTTCGAGGAGAACAGGTCCCTAAGATCCCCCCCCCCACACTCTGTATATGGGTATGTAATTTGACGAGAGGAAGTTAAAGAGATTTAGGCAAGAACGGGGAGTTGGGAAAGATAGCCGCCAAAAGTGTTCGAGAAAGCATATATACAGTTGGAACATGACCAATCATTGAAATTGCCTGCAAGCTGATTACAGCAACGTGCGGTGCAACCTCTTTTCTTAAAACTGAACGAAATAATATCTATGCTGCAAATGTTGGTGACCAATCAATATGAAAGTAGAGAGCAAAGTGTATACTAATAGAAAAATACACGATTGATCTTTGTAATTATATATCGTAATTGTAATTATTCTTACTTACGATAGTTTAATATATGAACTTAAAAAAAAAATGGGAAGGTGCTTACGAATAAACTTGTTGGGACCAGGCCCTCGTCTTATGAAAAAAAAACTATTTGCCGGGTCGCCGATTCACTAACTAGAGCAGCCCCAGTCTTAGCATCCGGGAATCAGGACAAGTGATATGTCGTTGGAAAGTTCTGAATACATAGATTACGAATGTAAGAAAAAAGTAACTGGAACGGGGGGATTCCTTCAGAGATATTGGGACAAAAAATCGGAACTTGTGCTTTGCGGGGGAAACAACCCATAGGTGGAACGCTTTCTTTTTTTTCTGATCCTATGAACATCATCCTTGTGAACATCAGGAACTAACTCCTTGCCCAGTTCTACGGGACGAAGAGAGAAAGCATGGGCAGGGCCAACAAAGAAAGACCTGCAGACGCTCAACCATGGCGAATTACAGAAGTACCCGCGGCTTGCGTTCCAGGCGCGCTGGTTCAGGGGAGGTGGCAGGCACTCATGTGTCATGAGAAGTCGAGTCCAGTTCTGAAGATATCGTCGGCGAGTCTTCAGACTGCAATGCTATCGCTGACACGCAGAGTATAAATGCAGCCACAGTGTTCTAACTGGCTACTGAACAAATTTCAAAATTTTTTAACAAAGAACCTGATACGCTAACAAGTAATGAATATGAAATTGCCTCAAAAGTCGTAGAGCTATTCATGGATTTGATGGATGAGCTGATACCAACAGCAGTGGAAG